>JAANYP010000418.1:266774-313144 GCA_020465985.1 Centrapalus pauciflorus
ATAAGTGGTCCGCAAACTGAAGCAATACATAGTGTATCAAATCATTTAAGGGGTTTGAACTGAGATAGGATGTACAGACTGTTAGGATGGGACAAAATGGGGTGAACATAGATCTAAGTTAAAAACGTGATTAGTTGAATGATTTACTTTTTCAGTAGAAGATGTCAGGATCAGGAATCAGGTACATACCAAGCAACATGACCGCCACAACAAATGTTTGAAGATGATGCAACAATACTCAGCACAACACGCAAACAACAGAATAGATTATGCAAGAACAGTTTCAGGCCAGAGATGAGGCCGAGCTAAAAGACGTAATGATAAGACAAAACGGACAAGATAAGCAAGTCCAGAATCAGAATCTGGTCTGATAATTCAAATCCAGAAACCCAATGCTCAGCAAAAGTCTGCATTTAAGATTTTAGCAAGCGTGGCCCTGAATTTTGAGGGTACAAGTGGATCCAATTCAGGCGGGGATGGATTGGGATCAGTCATACGGAAGAAATTTTTAGAATCGCGACTGTTTGATCTAGAAAGTAGTAGCTGTTCTGCACGATTTGGGGAAGCTGCACGTGCCTGGTGGAAAACCCAGCGAAGTATCTATGGTGAGTGGTGAGGGGTGATTCCGACTTTAGAATGGGGAGCCAGTTCTTGACAATGTACATCACTGCCGACACTACATGCCCGATGACAAGCGAATAAGATGGACGGTACGTTGATGCAGCTGACGCAGGAACAAAGACATTGATGAATACGAACACGAGTTTTCCACTTCTATGCGGTGGACCAAGTATACTTACGTAATACTTGATTCACTCAAACTATGGGCTCTGATACCATCCTGTGAAGACCATCCCTTACGGGGCAGTTCTCACCAGTCTAGGTCCCACATCATGCAATACGATATCAACCATAACTAAGATAGAGTAATTATAATGCGGAAAATTAAATTACAGTACAAGCTATTAAGATTTAAGTTTAATACAGATTAAATTTTTTAAATTAACTTATAAAGGGTACTTTCTAATCTAGTTCATGTCACCAGATAATCAATTCAATCTACCCATACCACCACAGTTTCATCTGCCAATCAGTACCGAAATATTTTGTTGAGTAGTGGTCAATGAAAACTTCGACTTGATTCTTTGTAGACCTAAGAACTAGGTCCAGCAGGTGACTTTCCTTTGCCTTTACCTGTAAAATTATAATGCAACATCTGTAAGCAAAGCTTAGTGAGTTTATAGATTTTCAATATTAACATGCGTGTCAAGCGGAGTCATAAATCTAAGCGTGATATGTCTTGGCTGCCGCTACAGCCCTCATGATTGAGATATAGTATCATAAGATCGGATGATGTTCAAGCCACACTCACGCTTAAATCGTGGGGATCAGCCACATACTGGGCTAGCTACCAGTAAGTCAATATGGCAGAACATCGGAGGTCATTACCAAGTTCATAAGAACTGGCGAAATAGCCGGGTCTAGAACAATAGACCATAAGGGCTAGTCAAGCTGAATCAAGCTATCAAATGTCTGATCAATGATGTAAGCATATGTCTATAGCAGTCATGATAGCAATGAATCATAAAGCAAAGCAAAGTCTGAAGCAATATTAAATGCAATATGAAAAGATAGTCAAATAGCTATCATGATCCACTGGGCAACACCCATCCATGGTGTGCACAGGTCTCAATCCAGCTGATAAATGAATGTCAATAAATCTATCAACAACAGTATATCTCAATCGGATCTATGCATGTTCAATCTGAATATCTATAACTCACTGTTCTGGGTCTTGGTCAAACAGATATAAGAATCTGCCACCTGAGTTATCTCAGGATTTTATCTTTGTCAATCTGTAATCTGTAAATCAATTCTCTGACCCGCTTTAAATCTTTTAAAACCTTTGTCTTTATGTTCAGAATTTCACTGAACCTGTCCAGAATTATCATATCATATCATATCAATATCATATCATTTTCATCATCTCTTTAGTCGTTAAAATCTTTATTTTATCTGATTTTAGGAATAAATCTTAGGCTTGGAACAAAATCAGATTCGAAATTTAGGCAACAGATTCGAATAAGTATAGATTCGAATGGCTTAGATTCGAATGAGCATATTTCGAGTTTAGGATATTAGATTCGAAACACACACATATTAGATTCTAGGGGATAGATTCGAAACTAGCTCTTTAGATTCTAGGGGGAATAGATTCGAAATCAACAGATTCGAAGTCAATAGGTTCGAATCTAGCTAATCAGATTCGAGAACAACAATTTCGAGTCTATTCTAGGTATTTTCGAGTTTGTTCTATGCATTTTCGAATCTGTTCTTAACATTCTCGAATCTGTTCATATTTACAACTCTAAAACATGAATTTCTAAGGCATAAATCACAAATATGATCAATATTAAGCCTATGTTCGATTATATTATACTTATTCTAGTTAAACTTCATAAAAATAGCTTTAGATTTCATAAAACTAACAGATTCGAAAATACCGAAATATATATAAAATCGTAAAAATATAAATTCTTACCTCAAATTCGTATGAAATCACGCAGGAGATAGTAGATTCGTGTAGTATTCTCCGAGATATTTCTAACGGTATATATATCTTGATAATCGGACGGTCGGTTTAGGAGATATTTTAGAGAGAAAGTAGAGAGAGAGTAGAGAGAGAGAAAGTTAGAGAGAGAGATTCTGAATTTTTGATATAAAATTCACGTTTATATACTTCATCTAGTTATATTTGCTAGCTAACCCACTTTCATTTTTGTATATTATATCTCTTTTATTTAATTCTCTTTAATAATTTATTAATTCATAAATATAAATATTTATATAATTTAATTAAATATTTCATTACTTAATTAAATTATAATTCAAATAATGTAACATTATTACATTATCGGCTCAAAATATTACTGATTTACGACTAGATCAAAATTAGGTTGTTACACGTAAGAGGCCACAAAGGAAGCCAACAGACTCCCCCTTGACGATAGCTTCTAACTATTTACATTTTGATTAAGTACTCGGTTTATTTAAACTGCTGCCAGCATACAGGCCCTGCTCAATACAAACTTTAACTACATTCTGATACTTTCTATCCTCAAAATCCATATGTGCATCACTCAAGATTCGATGAGTGTAAAAAACTTGCAGGTTATCCTTAGAAAGATTCACTAGATGCAGCGGATCGTACACTCTAAGAATTACTTTTTCTTCAAAATCCTCCATCACTGCTTCACCTGTTTCACTTTCCACGTACCACCAATTGAGATTTTTCAAGACGTTCTATGGCATTGGCTTGAGAGGAACTTTCTTCAGACATCTAACTGGTTTATATTGAATTTTCATCCACGGTCTACCTGTTAGAGGATCAATTCGAGTATTGTCCATCACTCATTTACCAACTCTTGGATTGAGCCTTTCAAATCTTCTCTACCTCCCTTCTTTTCTGATGATCTTAGCTATGACTTCAGTATAAGGGTCGTCGCCGATATTTATGAGCTCCTTCCATGCTAACGCCTTTATCTCAACCTTTGGCAAGGAGTTAAAATCTTTCAGTCTTCTTCTGAGATACTGGAGGCCATCCTTTCGCTTGATAATGAATAGCTGCAGTTCTCGATCATAGAACCAGCTTAATATATTTCCTGATAGATCTCCAGCACCAGTCACATGCATCTTTTTCTTCAGCTCTAAATCCTATTTCTCTGCCCTGAACCACAGCTTCCTTTTTTCTTCATTTGTAAGCTCTCTGGCAGGCTCTTCAATTGATGATTCAGCATTTAAAGCAGCTTTGACTACTTCTATGTCAATCATCTTATTTCCTTCCGACATATATGTATCTGTGAACGGTTTCTGTTGAACGATGATCTAATTCACCTCATCTTCTTCATCAACATACACCTCATCAATAGATTTCCAGTCTGTTACGTCTTCAGGCATGAATTCCCCTTCTTCCAGGTCTACAATATCATCCTCAAAATCAAAACCAAAGTCTAGTGGCTCTTCCTCGATGTCCATTAACGCTTCAATCATTTCATGTACTTCACTCTCTATGACCTTCGAGGAACTTGCCTCTCCTCCTTCGGCTGCACCTTGACTAGGCTCCCCCTGAGTTTCAGCATATAGAGCAGTAGGAAAATCTACTGGCTCATTCTCTTTCTGTGCATTGGGATCATCGCCATTGTCAACATTTCCCCTTCTTGGTTCCACACTATCCTTACAACTTGTCTCCCCCTGAGCTTGTAGATTTTTCAATAACTGCTCGATAAGGGACCTCATTGATCGGATTTCGGCAGCTTGATCTGCCACAAAGGATTTTAGCTCAAGATTTTCTTCTTCCATCTTTTCAACATATCTCTTTAGCTCAGCATTGTCTTTGTCAATATTTGCGTTATGAGTCTATAACTCACCAACAGCTTTTGTCAATTGAAAGATTTGGACTTGCTGGAAGTCAACCTTGCTCCTCAGCTCAGAAAACCTTTGATCGTCCATGAAGGTTGATGATGTGGATGGTATGGATTGGATGGGAGTGGTGATGATTGGTGGAGGAACTGAAGCTTGAATAGGTGGTGATTGTGGAATAGTTTCTGATGGTTGAGCGGTAGGTATTTCTGGCTCTGGAGGAGAGGCTGATGAAGCTCCCTGCATGAAGCGATGTCGCTTTGCTCGCTGCCTCGGTATCAGAGGAACTACTTCTTCTTCCTCAAAGTCTGAGTCATCGTCATCAGAAGTTCTCGATGCTCTTTTCCATGCAGCTTCTTCATTAATGACTAATAAACAAGATCCATAAGTCCTTATTTGGATAACTGGATTGTCTGCCTCTCTGTCAATCTCAATCTCCTCTGCAGACTCAGAATCAGAAGTTGACTCTGCTTCACCTTCTGGCTCAGGTTGATACTCATCTATCTGTTTAAATATATCAACTTCTCCTTCTGGAGGCTCAAAGAGATCTCCAACGAGTTCAGTAGTAATCTCCTCATTTGCATTAGGGCCGGCTGCCCAAATTTCCTCCAAAGTCTAAAGCCTCGGATCAGATACAGGCGGTACAGTTGATGGACCAGCCTCTTTCGTTTCTTGCACTTGACTTGTGGAAGGCCTAGGAGCCTGAGTTTGTCTCGCAGATGGTCTTTGTCTCCTTCTCTGTTGCTGAGGCCTAGGTTGTGGCGGTTGCTGTTGCTGCGGTTGTTGTGGAACCTGTAAATCCCCTGCCCAGTTGGGATCTTCCCCTACTTGGAAATCTGGATTAATTAATGCTCCAAACAGTGGTGCTTCCACTGGCCTCGCTAACCGTCCTCGATGAGCCTGACAATCTGCAAAGATGCGTTTATCAATCACCGCAACACTTTGAATTTCATTTTGCTGTGGCAGATTCAGAAGAATATGTCTGATCAGCATCATGACGAATCGCGGATAAAGCAGAAATCTTTCCCTGTCTGGTGCTGTGATTTGTTGAACAAACTCAGAAAAGAACATCTCTGAGAAGCTAAACCTTTGATTGTACACCAAAGCTATCATTCCTGACTGAATTTTTGACACAATGTAGTCAAATCCTGCTTTCTTTGCGGCAAAACACACCATAAAAACGTGTACAAGATATCGCCACTGTCCTATCAGCCCGCTCTTCATGAAAGAAGACTTAGCCATGCCGAGGCTATACCCCATTCTAAAAAAAGCCACCTGCCTGATTGATAACGGGAAGTCAATCAGCCCATTCTCTTGTTCTTGAGATCCCAGCTGCAATACTTGACGTAACATATCGGCTGAAAACACTAGAGGGTGTCCAGCGACCCTCGTCCTTAGTACTGTCGGAGTAACAGTACAGTCTACTTAAAAATGATCCCAAAACTGACGCACGTAAAGGATCACTATCTAAATGTTATGTGATAGAGCATATGCAATCCTTGATCCAATCAGAAAATCCACCATCTGGCGGTAGGCTTGAGCCTCTGGAATTGCATGGTCTGGATATATTACCATATTATGCTTAGGCACGAAAATTCTATCTGCCATGTCTGCACAATCAAGCATAAAAGATATTAGAATTATTAAAATAGATATAAACTTGTGTAAATTCAAATTTGTTATATTTTGTACTTGTGTAAGTACCAAATCCAACACCTATGAATTTCTACAAGTTTGATGTAAATTTTAAACGAATAATTCGAATATAATGGTAAATTCGAATACCAAATTCAAATGTACCCTCATTTCGAATTTAATGATAAATTCGAATGTCAAATTCGAAACAATCATAGATTCGAATTTAGTGGATGCTTCGAGTTTACTGACAAACTCGAAGCCAAGATCAAATTCGAACCAATGATCAAAATCGAAAAGGTCGGTTTGAAAAACAACAAAAGTCCAAGATTTTCACCAATTTTAGACTTAGAAAACTACATCCATTAGTCCTAAAAGGTTCTAATCTAAGATATTTGTGATCAATTTAATGTTTCACCGGTTCAAAGTTTGTAATTTTGAGTTCCAAAGCTCACACCATAAAAACTTCAAAATCAGTTGATTTTGCCTCAAATTAAGTCTAAAACCACTTAAATCTTGTATAATACACTTGATTATACCTAGATATGCTAGTAGAATCGAACACAACTGGACAAAAGTCGACAAATAGGAAGAAACTCGAAAACCGGTAAACTCGAAGATAAACTCGAAGTCGCTCTGATAAACTCGAAGGATCAAAAGCGAAGGTAGGTGATTTATGACCATCACTGTTGACCTTTTTATACCATCCTCCTTCGAGTTTGTGACTGTTCTCGAGTTTACTGCCAAACTCGAGGCCCTGCCAAATTCGAATGTATATTCGAATTTTGCTTAGACACGAATTTAATCTGAAAATTTTGAAAATTTCGAAAATCTTTGAAATAGATTCAACTTTTTCAACTTTTTCAACATTTTCGTGTAACGGAATCAACTATGTCAAATCTTTTACCCAAAGCACAAGATTTTCACGCAATGTTTATTTTATTCAACTAGGAATGCACCCTCAGTAATTTTGACCTTTTTCCTAAGTAAAAGTAAAAATAAAAAATAAAATTAAAATTTAAAAACTAAACTAAAAATTGTGAACAAAAATTAAAGCTAGACTAAATTAAATTCTTTAAACTTTACAACCTATACTAAACACTTAACAGAATATTTTTGACGAGTATAGCCAAAGAAAGGTTCAATCAGATAGCGGTGTCAAATACACGCTTTCAGTATTCAAACTTTCACACTTAGGAATTTTTTATTCCTTTGATTCTTTGTCGTGACATACATTTCTAGCCGATTGTTGGTATTATTTTCCCTTTAAACATGTTACAATTCGGAATATCTCTTGGCCTTTTTATCTATCATGAAATTATCTTACGTGACTCATACTCAGACATACTTTTATGATCAAGGCATACACACAATGATTATAACTTTTTGGTATTTGCAAACGTTCTTTAAAAGGCAAACATCGGACACAGGTCTCTATTTACATACAACAAAGTGTCTTAGTTTGTCTTAAGGTTTATTTTTAAAGCTAGCAAGACGGCGGTGACAGGTCTGTACAGACGTACAACAAGCAACTTATCTTGCTAACTCGAATCAAACCAGAGGCAACAGGTCTGTACTTACGTACAACAGAGTTACTTGTTTTGACTCTCAACTCAGTGCATGATTTTTCTGTTCTTTCCAATTTTAGAATGTATCTGATGTTGCTATACATCCCCAGAAAGTTTGCATATCTCATTTAGAATCAATGTCTGTATGTCTCTAACATAAAAATTAAGACCAATTGGTCATACATCTAAGTCAGTGACACGTTTGACTTTTTCTTAAATATTTTATTAGCCTTGAGACTTCCTATATGTATTATGCCTACCAACATATCAAACTTGAAAAAGTATAACACTTAGAATTTAAGGTGCATTATGTGTGAAAGCTAAACACTTAGAGCTTGTAAAGATTGTGCGACTTTAACTCTTTTTCTGATATTCTCTTTTTTTTTTTTTGAATTTTTTTATGGTTTTTCTTTCTTTTTTTTTTTTTTTGTTTTTCATAAGCAAAAGTAAGAAAATATAATAACCTACTAACTTACTATAAAAGGAAACTATCCTAAGTTACCACACTTACTATAAAAAGGAAAAAAGACTACTGCTCTAAAAAGAAATAAAACTCTACTAAGGTCAATTCACTCTGGATTACGCATTCCATTTAGTTGAATCAAATACTCAAAACGCGACTTATCAAAAGCTTTGGTAAATAAATCAGCATTATTATCATCCGTTGCCACTTTTAGCAGCTTGATTAAGTTCTTTTCAGCACAATCACGTATAAAATGATGTCTTATGTCTATGTGCTTTGTTTTATTGTGTTTAACTGGGTTATTAGTTATGGCAATTGTTGACTGGTTATCTATCCTAATAGAAGTATGAGTATAAGTCAAACTGTAATCTCGCAATTGTTGTTGTAATCACAGAACCTGTGAACAGCAACTACCAGCAGCAACGTATTCGGCCTCGCACGTTGACACGGCTACCGAAGTCTGTTTCTTGCATTGCCAGAAAACGAGTCTCCCTCCTAGGAACTAACAACCTCAAGTTGTTGACTTGCGCGTCAAGCTGCATCCTCCGTAGTCTGAATCAGTGAACGCCTCCAATTCCAGATCGCCCTCTGCGTGATACCAATGTCCCAGCTTCGGTTTCGACTTGAGGTATCGTAGAATCCACTTCACAGCTTTCATGTGGATCTCTATCGGATTAGCTTGAAACCTAGCACAAATACAAACAGCAAACATAATATTAGGTCTTGAAGCAGTTAAATACATAAGTGACCCAATCATGGCCCGATATAACGTCGGATCCACATCGGTAACACTTTCAGTACCCGGTCCGAGATTGTGATTCACTTGAATCGGCGTGCTGAAGTGAGCTGTCAGTTTTGTCCCTTCCTTCCCGAAACGCTCTAATATGTCGTAGACATACTTCGTCTGATGGATAAACATCCCCTCCTTCTTTTGGTCGACTTGCAAACCCAGGAAGAAATTCAACTCACCCATTGCACTCATCCCGAACTTTGACTTCATCACCTTTTCAAAGTCCTTGCACATTTGCTCGTCTGATGATCCAAAGATGATATCATCAACATACACTTGTACCAAGATGAAGTGATTCCCTTTTCGCTTCACGAACAGCATACTCTTTATCCTTCCTCCTTGAAACCCATTTTCTAACAGATGGTTGGACAGATTCTCGTACCACGCACTTGGTGCTTGATGCAATCTATACAGAGCCTTATCTAATCGATATACTCTGTCTGGATATTTTGGATCTGTAAATCCGGGCGGCTGTTCAACATACACCAGTTCCTTCACTTTCCCATAAAGGAAAGCAGTCTTAACATCTAGCTGATAAACCTTAAAGCCCTTGAAGGAAGCAAAAGCCAGAAACAAACGAATTGCTTCCAACCTTGCTACTGGCGCGAACACCTCATAGTAATCGATTCCTTCCTCTTGGTTGAAACCCTTTACAACTAACCATGCTTTGTTGCGAGTGACTATACCCCGATCGTCTCTTTTGTACTTAAAAACCCATTTGGTTCCTATTGCTATTTCCCCTCGAGGTAATGGAACTAACTCCCACACTTCTAGTTTCCTAAATTGTGACAGTTCTTCCTGCATCGCTTCAACCCAAGAGTTATCTTTTAGTGCCATTTGCACATTCTTCGGCTCTACTTGAGAGATGAAACAAGAATAGAGGCAGGTATGAAAGGCCTCGGAGTCATTTATCATTGAGAACAACACAGTGTTGTTATTTAAACTACTCCTAGTTCTCACACCCTCATTAGGATTTCCTATGATGCTTTCTATAGGATCGTTCTTGTTGATCCTAGAAGTCTCGGTCTCGTCAACTCTCAGATTATCTTCTAAATTTGATCCTATTTCACCTAACGGGGGAACGATCTCAGACTCCACATTTTCTTCCTCTTGGACAGTTTCCTCAGAGTTGAAATTTGTCGTCTGATTTTCGTTTGTAGGTGCTTCAGAATCAGTGACTTCTGGAGATCGATCTTCAGTTGAAGTAGGCTCAGAAGATGATTGAAAAGTGGTCCTTGGAAAGCTATGACCCTCGTAATTCAGATTTAACGACGCCATGTCCTTTTCGATAGAACCTGCATTTTCATCCAAAGGAATGTTAAATGACTCAAACAGTTTGTCATAGTAAAAAATCCATTCCGGACCTGTTTGGGTTCATGTGTATAAATTGTGACTTCAATGTTATACACAATCTCTACTATACCATTAGTTTTGTTAAAAACCCGTTTGTTTGGTGAGTTCGGCACATAACCTAGGAAGTATCCTTCGTCAGCCTTTTCACCAAACTTAGATTGATGTTTTGTTCTTAATAACGTACATGGTACCCCAAAAGGTTAGAAGCCAGTTAAATTAGGTGGCCGTTTATTCAAAACTTCATAACAAGTTTTGTTTAAAGATTTGACAGTAAGGACCCGATTTAAAATATGGCATGCGGTATTCACTGCCTCCCCCCAAAACATGGTAGGAAGCTTTGAATCCGATAACATGGTCCTTGCTGCCTCAATCAATGTCCTGTTCTTTCGTTCGGTGTGAGACCCAAGATTTCTCAAAGGTCTCAAGTCAAGTCCCAGTAGCAACGCAATATCAATCAGGAAACTAAGATAAAAATAACAGTGCGGAATACAGTTAATTACAATCAGAGATAATTTTTAAGTAATAGGGGCAGACTTCTAGACTATTTCATCAAAGCATAAATGTAAACTAGCCCAAAACCCAAAGCTCAATCATCAGCTAAGTACCAAGGTGTTGAAACAGGTTCTAAAGCACTTCAAGCTCTTTCAAAGTCCTGACCTATGAACTAGGTCCAGCCAATCCTTTGCCTTTACCTGAAAAATAATGCAACAACGGGGTAAGCTTATTTGCTTAGTGAGAACGTAGAATTTCAGATTTAACATGCAATTATGAACGCGGAAGCACATGCACTGCACTCGGCTCATGCACGGCTCAGCTCTATATGCACTGCAATAGGCTCATGCACAGCTCAATCTCGAAGGGTCATTGGCCAATTAATGCTCTTTTGATGCACGACTTTGCTCAGCTCCCAGTTATAAAACTGTTGTTGCTCTTGAGACTTTTAGACAATTTCATAAGGAATGCTCGGATGATGATAAATCCATACACACGCATCATTAGTGGGGATCAGCCACGTACTGGGCTAGCTACCAGTAAAAGCTCTATATGGATATCATCGGAATGCTCAGCTCTAGCTACCCTCTGTGCTTTCATCACGTAAATCAGCACATCATAAGCCTAACATTAACCCAACACTGAGCAATGGTGATGGAGTTAAGCTTAACAATCAAATGACTCGTCAATGAAATAGATTCTGTAAGAATAAATGCTCAGCTCAACAAATCATAGTAAATATACTATGATAATATATATCAATAAGCTCAAGATCAGAATGTCAATAAAATCAGGATCATGCAACAAAAGTCTCAATTCACATAATGTGCAGTTAAAGTGAAATCTACAACTCACTGTTACTGGTTATTTGTGCTCTTTTACTTTCTGGCTCTGGCTCTGTTGCTCACAATCTGTAGTGGATTAGAACCACAATCTGACTTATGTCAGACTTTCAGATGCTCGCCATCTTGTTGCTCAATCTGTTAATAATATCAGTGTTGATATTTATTAGCCCTTACATCATCTGAATTATATATTCAGTGTTTATTCGTTAAATGATGCTTGTGGTTCATTCGTTGATCTTTTAATCTCAATATCTCATATCTTGCTCATATTTTTATTAATCTTATTAGAATCTTTCTTTTGTTCATTAAATCTCAAAAGATCTTTGTATATATATATATATATATATATATATATATATATATATATATATATATATATATATATATATATATATATATATATATATATATATATATATATATATATATATTAATCATTAGGCTAGTCATTTTGTTATTTTATGTATTGTTCTTGTGTTTTATTCAAGATAATCAATTTAGGGTGTGGGTTTCAATTTTAATAAGCAAATTCGAACTAAATATCATTAAATTCGAAATCTAAGTATTAGATTCGAATCCTCATGAATTTAAAATTTAAGGCAATAAATGCTAATCTTATGGAACTAAATTTGAACATCTCATTCATATATGGGTTAAAGGAAATCAAAGGTGGTTAAATTCGAAACCTTATTTGAGTTAATCATCAAATTCGAATACAAACCTCAAATTCGAATCTATATTCGAGTTTAGAGACCAAATTCGAAGCATGTGGGATTAAATTCGAATGTCTCCATTTCTCTTGAAGCTAAAGTCGAATAATGGGCTAAAATTGAACTTCTCTTTCGAATCTATGGTTAAAGTCGAATCATAGGACAAATTCGAACATCATGTTCGATTCTAGTACTAAATTCGAAGTCCTTTACTCGAATTTATGGTCAATTTCGAAACTAGTGTTTGATTTTAACTAATCTCGAATTTGTTCTTGGTTTCTCGAATTTGTTCATCATCTAAAGCTTTAAAACATGTGTTTTAGGTCTAAAATCACAAAATATGTTAAGTATTACTCCTAGATTTACTTATATTATACTCATTCTAGTTAAATCTCAAGTTATTCTAGCTTTAAACTCATAGAAATGCTAAATTCGAGTTTATAACTTCAAAACCGAAAGATATAACTTTAAAACGTAAATTCTTACCTCCAATTCGTGTGTAATCGAACATGCAACTGTATAATCTTGTAGTATTCTTCGAGATCTTCCCGATGACGTATAAATCTTGATGATCCGACGGTCGATTTAGAAGAAATCTTAGAGAGAGAGTAGAGAGAGAAAATCTAGAGAGAGAGAGAGACTAGAGAGAGAGAGAGTGAATCTGATTTATGAGTCTAAATCCCGTTTATATACTTTAACTAGTTACGTTTGCTACTTAACTCACTATTACTTTCGTATCTTATATATCTTTTATTTAATTATCTTAATAATTTATTAATTCATAATTTAAATATTTATATAATTTAATTAAATATTTCAAAACTTAATTAAATTATAACTCAAATAATGTAATAAAATTACATTATTGGTTCGATAATTAGATAATTAGTTGGGCTAAAAGTTAGGTTGTTACAGAATTGGCTCCACCACGCACAAACTTCATCCTCGAAGTTAGATATGTTCGAACAGACTTGGGCAGATAGCTTTTATGATATCCTGATTCCCAAGACTGATACGAACTTTTGTGGTGTTTCCACTGAACGAGCACCATCTGTATTTCATATTTTATGTTTCTTTGAGATTCATAAGCACAAGAAACTCAAGTTTCTCTTTGGAGTTTATATTTAATTCAATGTTTCGCTGTTTGATCATTTTAGAAATTCTGACTTATTATTCATATTCTTAATATATGAGCTTTATGCTTTACGCCATAATCAATCCAGATAATAACTCAATACATGAGTTAGCTCATATATCTTTTTCATTTGATCTTGAGTCAGTTATATATTCGTTTTGTGGACTTTTGAGATTTAACTTTATGTCTCTTTCAATTTAACTTGCAGCTTAATATATATCAATTAGCTCATATCTCTCTTTCATTTTCCTTTGAAACTAGCTGTAAAGCTTTTTGGGAGTTTGATATCTGTACTTTATGTTTCTTTTATTGATGATGTTACAATCATCAATCGCTTAGTCGATTTTGATTTATGCTGACTATTGTAAAAACTTGCAATTACTTTGCATTGACAAGCAGATGGAATCAATCCTCCGGCGCAACAATCGGAATCAATTCTTCGTGAAACGACTCCACCTCACCTACCTTGGTCTCCAATTGCACTGCTATATCCGCCAAATCCTTTACAGAAGCAGCCTTTCGAGAAGCAAAAATTCTTCAAGATGATCGAGTGTATAAAAGCCGAGAATGAAAGTTTGAGACAAAATGTTGAAATGCCGTATTTAAAGCTCGCCGAACAAAACAAGAGTTCAAACAGAGAATCAAAGTTTGGAGTTACAATCGGCCACATCTTCTTCGCAACAGTTTCAGCAGTTGATGGATATTTCAGGCAAGTCAAATATGATCAAGAACTTGAGGAGATCATACGCTTTCAAATTTTCCAGCGAATAGGAATATTAACGACATGGAAAACAAATGCTATTCAGAATCGAATTCCAGGGAAACGATTTGATAGAAATCGACAATTTGCTTAGGCTTTTTCGGTGTGATTCGTTAGACATGACTGCAGATTCTGTTATTGAAATCTAATCTCGAGTTACCAGAGTTCCAAAACCTTCTCCACGACCATTTACATCATCTTCTACTTTATCGTCATCGCCTTCCTCTATTAGTTCACTGTGCAATTCGATCAAGAGGCTTTTGACAAAGCAATAATCTTTGATTCTGTTTAATTATATGTATAGACTTAGGTTTGAATCTTCATTGGTGAATTTCTGAATTCAAAATTACTTTACTAATTTTTGACGGAAGCTTTTCATTTTATTTGCATTTAGATGGAATAGGAATTCCATATTAGATATCTCACTAGTCTCGCGTCGACACAGTGAGAATCCACTCTTACATTTATTTTGGCATATACGGGCATTTCATTGACCATTTATGGCCAATCGCTTGTCTTTACAAAATTTCAGTTTACTCCCTTGCAACTCTCGCTTTGCACCTCTGATTTCTTTGATTCTCATTCAAGTTGTCATTGCATGCTTAATTACTTGATTCAAATATTCTTCTTATTAATATTTATTAGATCAGCAACTTCTACCTCTGTCTCATTATAAGACACTTTGTAATCTTACAGATTACAAGGATTTACGAAGAAGCTTGTGTTTATGATTAAATTTTGATTTCTCTCGGGTTTTGAATCATACACAATTCAGATTACAATACCTAATTTGTTTATAGGTATAATTTCTTATTGGAAATGTATTTATATCGTAACTTCAACTGATACAACCCATATGTCATCCGCATTATTCACTATCGATGACAGGGTGGCACAGTTTACTCAATACTTACTTTGGATTTGGAATTCATATGGTAATGGAACTAAATCATTTTAGCATATAAGAAGTTTATTATTAGTTACCATTGGGGTCTTTTGGCGTCTCTGGTGTCTCCTCAGCATCCTCAGCAGTTATATGGAAAGCTCGCGCCTTTGCTGTAGGTATCATTGTAGTACTCTGCTGGATTGCTCTGCCAACTGGTTGCTCAGGATTGATAAGCATGCGTGCTTTTGGGCAATGCTTGGCATAATGTCCACGCTCACCACAGTTGTAGCATACGTCGTTTCTTTCTGGGCATTCATCACTTCCATGTCCAATCTGGTTACATGTGTAACAGGTCACATCTATAGGGTTGCAGCGTCCACTATGAAATTTGTTACAACGTTTGCACGATCGTGCTCCTGACTGTAGGGAATAAACTTTAGTCTTCTGAGGTGTAGAGGACGCTTGTGACTGCTGCTGACTGGACTTTGATGAACAAAAGAATCTACTAGACTTTTGTTTCTTAGGTGGAGATGGACATGTAGGACTTACGGCCATCATCACGGGTTCACAACTCGAATCTGTGAATTCCCGCTCCACCATTCTTGCTGCTTCCACTATACTAAGATACGTTTTGAATTTTATGCTACTCATTTGTCTTCTATATATTGGATTCAGACCCAGTCTGAATCGGTTTACCTTACGCTCTTCTGTTGCTACTTGATATGACGAGTAGCCGCAAAGTCTCGAGAACTCATGCTCGTATTCATCAACGGTTTTAGTCCCTTGTTTCAATTGCATCAACTGCATCTCGAGCTCGTCTTGTTTGTCTGTTGGACAGTATTTAGCGTTGAACATCTCCAAGAACTGCTCCCAGTCCAATGTCGTAATTGCTTCCTCACCATAGATGCTCCTTTGTGTTTTCCACCAGGCTCTAGCAGCTCCAACGAACAGTGCTGTAGGAAACTTAACTCTATTGCTGTCCAGACATTCCGAGATACTGAAGATCTCTTCAGTATGACTTATCCAATCTAACGCTTGTATTGGATTTACTGTGCCTTCAAACGTTAAGGCACCACTCGCTTTGAAGTCTTTGAATCTACAGCCTTTTGGCTGCACAACTCGCTTATTGACGTGCTCATTATCAGAATTCGATTCGCTTGACTGTTCAGTTTGCTTCTTCTTATGTTTATTTCTCTTTTCAGTTTTCTTTATTGATTCAATTTGCTCTAGCATAAAATTGTTTTGTTGCTCATTATTCTGGGTTATTAGTTGTTGCATCATTTCCAGGACTTGCTCTGGGGTCATGCCACCTGATGGTCAACCTTCTCCTGACATAGCTCTGAAATACAAATCACTAAGTATTTAGATCATTAGCTTAGCATATTGTACCCTTTCATGCCCCGTCCTACTAGTCTCTGAAACCTATCTTAGTTCAAGCCATCCTGTCATGATTGATACTATAGCATTGCACAAGTTTGAGATCATGTATTACACGTAATACAATGATTCACTCAAACTATTTGCTCTGATACCATCCTGTGAGACCCTAGATTTCTCAAAGGCCTCAAGTCAAGTCCCAGTAGCAACACAATATCAATTAGGAAACTAAGATAAAATTAACAGTGCGGAATACAGTTAATTACAATCAGAGATAATTTTTATGTAATAGGGGCAGACTTCTAGACTATTTCATCAAAGCATAAATGTAAACTAGCCCAAACCCTAAAGCTCAATCATCAACTAAGTACCAAGGTGTTGAAACAGGTTCTAAAGCACTTCAAGCTCTTTCAAAGTCCTGACCTATGAACTAGGTCCAGCCAATCCTTTGCCTTTACCTGAAAAATAATGCAACAACGGGGTAAGCTTATTTGCTTAGTGAGAATGTAGAATTTCACATTTAACATGCAATTATGAATGCGGAAGCACATGCACTGCACTCGGCTCATGCACGGCTCAGCTCTATATGCACTGCACTAGGCTCATGCACAGCTCAATCTCGAAGGGTCATTGGCCAATTAATGCTCTTTTGATGCGCGACTTTGCTCAGCTCCCAGTTTTAAAACTGTTGTTGCTCTTGAGACTTTTAGACAATTTCATAAGGAATGCTCGGATGATGATAAATCCATACACACGCATCATTAGTGGGGATCAGTCACGTACTGGGCTAGCTACCATTAAAAGCTCTATATGGATATCATCGGAATGCTCAGCTCTAGCTACCCTCTGTGCTTTCATCACGTAAATCAGCACATCATAAGCCTAACATTAACCCAACACTGAGCAATAGTGATGGAGTTAAGCTTAACAATCAAATGACTCGTCAATGAAATAGATTCTGTAAGAATAAATGCTCAGCTCAACAAATCATAGTAAATATACTATGATAATATATATCAATAAGCTCAAGATCAGAATGTCAATAAAATCAGGATAATGCAACAAAAGTCTCAATTCGCATAATATGCAGTTAAAGTGAAATCTACAACTCACTGTTATTGGTTATTTGTGCTCTTTTACTTTCTGGCTCTGGCTCTGTTGCTCACAATCTGTAGTGGATTAGAACCACAATCTGACTTATGTCAGACTTTCAGATGCTCGCCATCTTGTTGCTCAATCTGTTAATAATATCAGTTCTGATATTTATTAGCCCTTACATCATCTGAATTATATATTCAGTGTTTATTCGTTATATTCAGTATTAATATATATATATATATATATATATATATATATATATATATATATATATATATATATATATATATATATATATATATATTAATCATTAGGCTAGTCATTTTGTTATTTTATGTATTGTTCATGTGTTTTATTCAAGATAATCAATTTAGGGTGTGGGTTTCAATTTTAATAAGCAAATTCGAACCAAATATCATTAAATTCGAAATCTAAGTATTAGATTCGAATCCTCATGAATTTAAAAATTAAGGCAATAAATGCTAATCTTATGGAACTAAATTTGAACATCTCATTCATATATGGGTTAAAGGAAATCAAAGGTGGTTAAATTCGAAACCTTATTTGAGTTAATCATCAAATTCGAATACAAACCTCAAATTCGAATCTATATTCGAGTTTAGAGACCAAATTCGAAGCATGTGGGATTAAATTCGAATGTCTCCATTTCTCTTGAAGCTAAAGTCTAATAATGGGCTAAAATTGAACTTCTCTTTCGAATCTATGGTTAAAGTCGAATCATAGGACAAATTTGAACATCATGTTCGATTCTAGTACTAAATTCGAAGTCCTTTACTCGAATTTATGGTCAATTTCGAAACTAGTGTTTGATTTTAACTAATCTAGAATTTGTTCTTGGTTTCTCGAATTTGTTCATCATCTAAAGCTTTAAAACATGCGTTTTAGGTCTAAAATCACAAAATATGTTAAGTATTACTCCTAGATTCACTTATATTATACTCATTCTAGTTAAATCTCAAGTTATTCTAGCTTTAAACTCATAGAAATGCTAAATTCGAGTTTATAACTTCAAAACCGAAAGATATAACTTTAAAACGTAAATTCTTACCTCCAATTCGTGTGTAATCGAACATGCAACTGTATAATCTTGTAGTATTCTTCGAGATCTTCCCGATGACGTATAAATCTTGATGATCCGACGGTCGGTTTAGAAGAAATCTTAGAGAGAGAGTAGAGAGAGAGTAGAGAGAGAAAATCTAGAGAGAGAGTCTAGAGAGAGAGAGTGAATCTGATTTTATGAGTCTAAATCCCGTTTATATACTTTAACTAGTTACGTTTGCTACTTAACTCACTATTACTTTCGTATCTTATATATCTTTTATTTAATTATCTTAATTATTTATTAATTCATAATTTAAATATTTATATAATTTAACTAAATATTTCAAAACTTAATTAAATTATAACTCAAATAATGTAATAAAATTACATTATTGGTTCGATAATCAGATAATTAGTTGGGCTAAAAGTTAGGTTGTTATATTTGGCCACCCCATTTTGTTGTGGCTCATAAGGTGCACTAAACTGATGCATTATGCCCTTTGATAGGCAATATACACCAATTACAGTGTTTTTAAACTCTGTTCCATTATCAGTACGAAGTCGTTTAACCCTTGTTCCATAGGAATTCTCCACTTGGTCTAAGAACCCGATGAGCTTGGAAGCCGTCTCGTCCTTTGTACCTAAAAAGAAAACCCAAGAAAAACGTGAGTAATGGTCAGTGATAACTAAACAGTACCAACTACCACCTATACTCCTTTTGTTGATTGGTCCGAAGAGGTCCATATGCAACAAATCGAATGTGGCAGCGATTGAGTTCTGAGTCTTGGACTTGTGTGCTTTCTTGTGTTGTTTTCCTTTCTTGCACGGCAGACACTTGTCCACGAACTGAAAACTCTTCATGGGAACACCTTGCACCAGACCATGTTTAGTGATGTAGTTTCTTAGGTGCAAGTCTGCCATGCGTCTGTGCCATAACACTGACTCAGTCTCTGAAGCTTTAGATAACAAACAGATTGGTCCCATCGAAGATTCAGGCTTGTTCATGTCGAGCATATACAAGTCATTCTTCCTTGAAGCCCTCATCAGTATCCACTCTTCAGGTATCTTGACCCCGGTTTTAGCACCAACGCCTCAGTATCAGTGAACAGCACTGAATTCTTTTTATCACAGATTTGAGATACACTAATGAGATTATGGACCAGTTTATCAACGTGATAAACTTGATCCAATTTGATCGTTCCATTAGTGACCACTCCAGTACCGGTGATATTTCCTCCCTTGTTGCCCGCGAATGATACAAAGCCCCGATTTCCTCCCTTGAAGTCTGTAAGTAGACTCCTTTCCCCTGTCATGTGCCTGGAGCACCCACTGTCGACGAACCATTTGTTGTTTAGACATGTGGAGATCTCCTGCACATGAAAATAAATAGATTAGTTATCACGGGGAACCCAAGCCATAACTGACTTGGTAATACCATTCTCGTCCACATATTTAAACTCTTTCAAATACCCATCTATCCTTTCAGGTGACTTTGCTCTTTGAACTAGAGTTTGTTGTGGTGCCGAGTGTTTTAAGTTCACTCTTTGCCTTTGTGTAGACATTTGTTGTGGAGCTCTTGAATAATTACGATTATAATTCATTTCAGACTGGTATCCCTGTGCTCTACCCGGTGTGTGATGTCTAACAGGAGTGTGTGACCTAACCGGAGTGTAAGCTCTGCTAGGTGTTGTACTCCTATATTATTGTTGCGGTCCGGACCTAGATTGATTAATGACACGATTTGGTGAATTAGTCCTAATCACTTCTTTTGGTCCGACTTTCCCCGGTGTTTGTTTCACAGCAGATTTCAGTGTAGCTTGCACAGTTTTCTCGGTACTCTGAGAACTACTAGTGCTTGCAACCCTTGCAGAAAGCTTAACTTGGTCTGGCTTCCCTGTCTTAGGTGTATTGTCAACTTTCCTATGCGGACAGTTAGAAGCCACGTTTTAAGGTCTACCACTACGGATCTATCTAGACGCGAGACCGTCAACGAGTGCGGAATCCTCGTTAACGGGTTGACGGAAACAACTCTCACACAGAACACGGAGACTATCAACAAGCTGTATGAACGACGACGAACGCACCTACTAATTGATTTTCTCCGAAAGAACACTAAAAACGCTGATAAACTCGAAATCGCCTATTTGCTTAATTCCTCCCGAATTCTGCAAAAGTCACTTAATGATTCGAGTCTATCCTTAATTATAGAGGCTCATTCGAGTTTGTCATGGGCCAAACTCGAATCAGGCCCAAGGCCCATTCGAGTTTGTCCCCTCTGACACTCTCGAATCTGCCTTATGATGTACATTCGAATCTGCCTAGCAACACATTCGAATCTGCTATAGATTCGAATCTGATTATCTTGTGAATTCGAATTTAACCTAAATTCGACTTTCACATATTAAACCTGTATTTGAAACTTATGTTTTCAACTTATGCTTGAATTTATCTTTGAACTTTATGTTTAAACTTTTTGTAATACGTTACATCAAGTTCAAACATACAATCTATAACTTTCCAACATATATAAACATATATATCAAATACCCAATACTTTGTAATATTACTTGAACCAAATTGCTAGTACACTTAGATTGCTATCGTCACACAGGGTGTACCAACAGACTCCCCCTTGACGATAGCTTCTAACAATTTACATCTTGATTAAGTACTAGAGCTATATATACTACTACCTGCGTATATACCCGCATCTATGCATACTCTAACTACTTTTTGGAACTTTCTTGCTTCAGATCTCCATCCTTCATGAAAGAAGATATGTTGACCATGAAGCTTCTTCAGATCGTCCTTTGACAGATTTATCAGATGCAGTGGATCATATACTCTCAAAATAACTTCGTCGTCTTGATCCTCCATGATAGCTTCAGCAGTTTCATTATCAATGTACCACCACTTCATGTTGCCCAAAATATCTTGTGGCATCTTATTCATTGGCACCCTTCTTAAGCATTTAACAGGCTTGTAAACCATTTTCTCCCATGGTCGTCCTGTATGAGGATCTATTCTTGAAGTATCCTCGACTCTTTTTCCAGAGCTTGGTTTGAGTCTTTGAAACCTTCCAGATCTCCCCTCTCGTCTGATTATCTTAGCGATCACTTCAGCATAGGGGTCATTTGCGATATTGATCAACTCTTTCCAGGCCAGCTCCTTCACCTCCACCTTCGGCAATGTGTTGAACACTTTAAGCTTGTGCCTCAGGTATTGGAGACCATCTCTTCTCTTTAGAATAAAAAGCTGCAGTTCCCTGTCGAAGAACCAACTAATAATGCCTACCGAGAAATTTCCTGCACCTGGAATCCTCATATTCTTCTTTATTTTTGGCTCGGCTTTCTTCTCTTCCTTGCGGAACCATAGATTTAACAATTCAGCTCTGCTAGGCTCTCTTTCAGCCTCTTCCAGTTCTGAATCATCTACCGAAGCCAATTTCACTTCATCAATATCTATTACATGTTGATCACTTTGCTCATATTGTTCTGTGACAGGCTGTGATTGAATAATTACTTCATTTACATTGTCGTCTTCATCTATCACAACCTCATCATCAGACTTCCAGTCAGCAATATCATCTGGAATGAACTCTCCTTCTTCTAGATCTTCTATATCATCTTCAAAATCGAATTCAAGGTCTAGAGGAGGTTCATCAATGTCCCTCAACGCTTCTATTATCTCCCGTACTTCATATTCTGAAACTTTTGAAGAACTGACCTCTCCTCCTACAGCTCCCGATTGATCTGGCTCCCCCTGAGATTCAACATGCTGAGCATTAGAAAAATCTACTGGCTCATCTCCTTGCGCACTGGGATCATTGCCGTCATTATCATCATCCCTGGGCAGCTCTACTTGATCTCTGCAGCTTGTTAGAGGATGTAGTGGGAACGCTGCGGGCTTATCATTTTGAGTTACTGAAGGCTGAAACTGATTATGAACAAGTCCAAAATCCAGCCATGTATTTTGGAAAATCAACAAAACCTTCAGCGGCACCTGATATGAAGACTGCTACAGCGTTTTTCACCGGAGAAACGTCGTCACCAGCAGAGACTGATGACACACTGAATAGAGCGTTCTTAGGGTTGGGAAGATCGGAAGAACAACAACCTCAAGCACCACCTGTATCAACATTTCAGGGATACTCTAAGATGCCCATGAGCGCTAAGTCGGCCGAAGAACATTTGAATCTATTGGCGTCATTTGTGGCCGCATATGGAAACTGCGTTCAAGGGAAAATAAACGATCCTGCACTCTGGGATGAAGATTATGATCAGGTAGACCCTGACGACCTTGAGGAGATGGATCTCAAATGGCAACTGGCCATGGTAACCCAACGGGTTAAACAATTCATCAAACGGACTGGGAGGAATCTGAATATAAATAATAAGGGGATTGGCTTCGATAAGTCAAAGGTTAAATGCTACAACTGTCAAGGGTTGGGACACATTGCAAGAGAGTGTCAGAGACCAAAGGTAGATCATTATCAAGGGGCAGAATCAGCATCAAGGGCAGTTTCAGAACCAATCTCAACAGAGATACCTTCCGAGTTCTTCATCGAGTCAAGCCAACATAGCGGGTCTGTTATCAAACGTAACATCAGATAGACAGCTGGATGGTACTTACGACGGGAGCTCACATCCGGAATCTAATGCTAGAGCCTTCATGGCTGAGGTCACTGAGAGTGGATGTGAAGGGGAACAACAGAACACAAGGGACAGCAGTCCAATGTGGGTGGAAAAGTCGAATGATGAGACGCTTCTGGAGTTTGCCGCTCAAATGGCCAACGTGGAATCCGATCACACAAAGGTTACTCTGAATTACTCTCTTTTCCATGAATTATGTATGTTATGTGTTACTTCTAACAACAGGTTGAATCTTGTATTAGAATCACATAAAAACATATCTGCTCAAAATGAGTCTTTAAAGTCTGATAATGCTAGCCTGAATGACATTATGCAAGATCTTAAAGACAAGCTTAAAGCTGATGCACAAGATGTCATAGTTCTAAAAGACAAGTTGAGTGAGCAGTGCATTAGATTAGAATTGATGTATGAGCATGTAGAGGCTTTGACCAAAGATCTTAAGACCAAAGAAGTAGAGCTAGCTGAAACTAAGGTGAAGGTGGCAGAGGCCAATAGTAAGCTAGAAAAGTTTAGGAACTCAAGTCTGAACCTAGGAAAAGTTTTAGATGCTCAACGCCAATCTAAAAAACCTGTAGGTCTAGGATTTCATGAGATTCCCCCTTCTTTTAATGCAAACTACGTGCCTCAACCTCAGGAGAAAACTGAGAAATCAGTAGACTTAGAGGACATACCTGCACTTGTAGCCGAGCCTGTAAAAGAAAATACACCTAAGGTGACTGATACAATCGTCAAGGTTAAGAAAGTCAAATTTGTGTCTTCCTCTAGTGAAACACATGCTGTAAAACACAAAATTGATTTTAATGATCAGGACGATGAACCAGTCACAATAGATGCTCAAAAGGACCAAGACACTAGTGAGACACCTAAGTCTAAGGGCACACACAAGAAGTCCATTGACAAGATGTCCTGCTTTCGATGTCATGAAAAGGGGCATGTTGCTTATAACTGTCCACTTGGGAAAATTGATGTTACTCCTAAGACAGGGAAGCCAACACAAGTTAAGCCCTCAACAAGTGTGGCGAGCACTAGTAGTTCTCAGAGTACCGAGAAAACTGTGCAGGCTACACCAAAACAAGTTGTGAAACAAATACCGGTAAAGGTTGGACCAAAAGAAGTGATTAGGACTAATTCACCAAATCGAGTCATTAATCAATCTAGGTCTGGTCCTCAACAACAATATAGGAGCACAACACCCAGCAGAGCATACACTCCAGTTAGGTCACACACTCCTATTAGACATCACACACCGGTTAGAGCTTAGGGATCTCAATCTGAAATGCAATATAATCGTAATTATTCAAGAGCTCCACAACAAATGCCTACCCAAAGGCAAAGAGTGAATTTACATCACTCGGCACCACAACAAACTCCTGTTCAACGACCCAAGTCACCTGAAAGGCGAGATGGATATTTGAAAGAGTTTAAGTATGTGGACGAGAATGGTATAACCAAGTCAGTTATGGCTTGGGTTCCCCGTGATAACTAACCTATTTTCTTTCATGTGCAGGAGATCACCACAGGTCCAAACAACAAATGGTTCGTCGACAGTGGATACTCCAGGCACATGACGGGGGAAAGAAATCTCCTTACAGACTTCAAGGGTGGGAATCAGGGATTTGATCATTCGCGGGAAATAAAGGAGGAAACATCACGGGTACTGGAGTGGTCACTAATGGGATGATCAAGTTGGATCAAGTTTATCACGTTGATAAACTGGTTCACAATCTCATTAGTGTATCTCAAATCTGTGACAAGAAGAATTCAGTGCTGTTCACTAACACTGAAGCGTTAGTGCTAAAACCGGGGTTCAAGATTCCTGAAGAGTGGATACTGATGCGGGCACCTAGGAAAAATGACTTGTACATGCTCGATATGAACAAGCCGGAAACTTCGATGGGGCCAATCTGTTTGTTATCCAAAGCTTCGGAGACTGAATCAGTTTTGTGGCACAGGCGCATGACACACTTGCACCTAAGAAAAATGAACTATATAACGAAAAATGGGTTGGTGCAAGGTGTGCCTATGAAGAGTTTTCAGTTCGAGGACAAGTGTCTACCATGCAAGAAGGGCAAACAACATAAGAAGGCACACAAGTCCAAGACTCAGAACTCCATCACTACCACATTCGATTCGCTTCATATGGACCTCTTCGGACCAATCAACAAAAGGAGTATAGATGGTAGTTGGTATTGTTTAGTTATCACTGACGATTACTCACGATTTTCTTAGGTTTTCTTTCTAGGTACAAAGGACAAGACGGCATCCAACCTCATCGGGTTCTTAGACCAAGTGGAGAATACCTATGGAACACGGGTTAAAAGGTGTTGGTACACCCTGTGTGACGATAGCAGTCTAATCGATCTGCATTATGATATTCTGAATATTAACAAGTGTTTTGATATATATGTTTAATATGTGTTTGTCTGTTATTGATTGTGTGTTTGAACTTGATGTAACATATTTCAAGAAGTTCAAACATAAAGGTCAAAGATTATGTCAAGCATAAGTTAAAACATAAGTTTCATCACTTAAGTGTTTAAGTGTATTGGCTAGATTCGAATAGGTTAAGGAAGGCATTCGAATCTGTGATAGATTCGAATGTATCCTTAGATTCGAATGGGCTAGATTCGAATCTGTCAGATGGACAGATTCGAATGAGGCCTTAGGCCAGATTCGAGGTTGGCCCACAACAGACTCGAATCAGGGTCTATAATTAGGGATAGACTCGAATGATTAGCACACCTTTGGCAGAATTCGTGAGGAATTAAGCAATAGGCGATCTCGAGTTTATCAGCTAGGTGAGTCCCGTTTCGGAGAGAATTAGTACGTAGGATCGTTCGTGTGTCGTTCGTTCAGCGTCTAATAGTCTCCGTGTTTCCGTTGGTTGAGAGTTGTCCGTCTGACCGTCAACGAGGATTCCGCACTCGGTGTTATTTACTGACACTGAGGCGTTAGTGCTAAAGCCGGGATTCAAGATACCTGAAGATTGGATATTGATGCGGGCTCCAAGGAAGAATGACTTGTACATGCTCGACATGAACAAGCCAGATAATTCGATGGGTCCGATCTGCCTACTATCAAAAGCTTCGGAGACGGAATCGGTTTTGTGGCACAGACGCATGGCTCACTTGCACCTAAGGAAAATGAACTACATAACGAAGAATGGTTTGGTGCAAGGTGTGCCTCTGAAGAGCTTTCAGTTTGAAGACAAGTGTCTACCGTGCATGAAGGGCAAGCAACATAAAAAGACACACAAGTCCAAGAAGCTGAATTCCATAACCTCGACATTCGATTTGTTGCATATGGACCTTTTTGGCCCTATCAACAAAAGGAGTATAGGAGGTAGTTGGTTTTGCTTAGTTATCACTGACGATTACTCACCGTTTTCTTGGGTTTTCTTTTTAGGTACGAAGGACGAGACGGCTACAAAGCTCATCGGGTTCTTAGACCAAGTGGAGAATTCCTACGGAACAAGGGTTAAAAATATACGTAGTGATAATGGGACTGAATTTAAGAACTCTGTAATTGGTGTATATTGCCTATCAAAGGGCATCGTGCATCAATTCAGTGCACCATATGAACCACAACAGAATGGGGTGGCCGAACGTAAAAACAGAACATTGATTGAGGCTGCAAGGACTATGCTTTCGGATTCAAAGCTTCCTACCATGTTTTGGGGGGAGGCAGTGAATACCGCGTGCCACATTTTAAATAGAGTCCTTACAGTCAAATCATTGAACAAAACATGTTATGAAATTTTAAATAAACGGCCACCTAACTTAACTGGATTCGAACCGTTTGGAGTACCATGTACACTTTTAAGAACAAAACATCAACCGAAGTTTGGTGAAAAGGCTGACGAAGGATACTTCCTAGGTTATGTGCCAAACTCACCAAACAAACGGGTTTTTAACAAAAGGAATGGTACTGTGGAGATTGTGTATAATATTGAAGTCACAAGTTATACACATGAACCCCAAACTGGTCCGGAATGGATATTTGACTATGATAAGTTATTTGAGTCATTTAACATTCCTTTGGATGATACTGCAGGTACAATCGATAAAGACATGGCGACGTTGCATCTAAATGACGATGGCCATATTTTTCCAAGGACCACGTTCGAATCTACGTCCGAGCCTACTGCGACTGTAGATGGGTCTCCAGAAGTTGCTAATCCAGAAGAACCTAATACTGAGAATCAGACTCAAGCATCAAGTTCTGCCTCTGAGGAAAACGTCCGTGAGGAAGAGAATGTGGAAGCTGAGCCTGTTCCCCCTTTAGGTGAAATAGGATCCAACTTAGGAGATAATCTAAGGGTAGACGAAATAGAGACCTCTAGGATTAACAAGAACCATCCTATAGATAGCATCATAGGAAATCCTAACGAGGGTGTGAGGACCCGGAGTGGTGTAAATAACAACACTGTGTTGTTGTCGATGATAAACGACTCCGAGGCATATCATACTTGTCTATATTCGTCTTTCATATCGCAAGTAGAGCCCAAAAATGTGCAAATGGCACTTAAGGACAACTCTTGGGTTGAAGCGATGCAGGAAGAACTGTCACAATTTAGGAAACTAGAAGTGTGGGAGTTAGTTCCGTTACCTCGAGGGGAGATTGCAATAGGAACCAAATGGGTTTTTAAGTGCAAAAGAGACGATCGGGGTATAGTCACGCGCAACAAGGCAAGATTAGTTGTAAAGGGTTTCAACCAAGAGGAGGGAATCGATTACAACGAAGTGTTTGCACCAGTAGCAAGGTTAGAAGCAATTAGGTTGTTTTTAGCTTTTGCCTCCTTCAAAGGATTTAAGGTATATCAACTGGACGTTAAGAGTGCTTTCCTGTATGGGAAAGTGAAGGAGTTGGTATATGTAGAACAACCGCCCGGGTTTACAGATCCTAAATATCCTGATAGAGTATATCGATTAGATAAGGCTCTTTATGGATTACATCAGGCACCCAGGGCATGGTATGAGCCTCTATCCAACCATCTTTTAGAAAATGGCTTTGAGAGGGGTAGGATAGATAGTACTCTATTTGTGAAGAGAAAGGGAGATCATTTTATCTTGGTACAAGTGTACGTAGATGATATCATTTTTGGATCATCAGACGAACAGATGTGCAAAGATTTCGAGAAGGGTATGAAGTCTAAGTTCGAGATGAGTGCTATGGGGGAGTTGAATTTCTTTTTGGGGTTACAAGTTGACCAGAAAAAGGAAGGCATGTTTATCCATCAGACCAAGTATGTCTATGACATATTGGAACGGTTTGGGATGGAAGGAACAAAGTTGACTGCCCACCTCAGCACGCCGATTCAAGTGAATCACAATCTCGGGCCGGGTACTGATAGTGATACCGATGTGGATCCGACGTTATATCGGGCCATGATTGGGTCACTCATGTATTTAACTGCTTCAAGACCTGATATTATGTTTGCTGTTTGTATTTGTGCTAGGTTTCAAGCGAATCCGAAAGAGATGCATATGAAAGCTGTGAAGCGGATTCTACGATACCTCAAGTCGAAACCGAAGCTGGGACTTTGGTATCACGCGGAGGGAGATCTAGAGTTGGAGGCGTTCACGGATTCAGACTACGGAGGATGCAGCTTGACGCGCAAATCAACGACTGGAGGTTGTCAGTTCCTCGGAGGGGGACTGGTATCCTGGCAATGCAAGAAACAAACATCGGTAGCCGTGTCAACGTGCGAGGCCGAGTATGTAGCTGCTGGTAGTTGCTGTTCACAGGTTTTGTGGATACAACAACAATTGCGGGATTACGGTTTGGCTTATACTCAAACTCCAATTAGGATAGACAATCAATCTACTATTGCGATAACAAATAATCCAGTTAAACACAGTAAAACAAAGCACATAGACATAAGACATCATTTTATTCGTGATTGTGCTGAAAAGAACTTGATCAAAATGGTAAAGGTGGCAACTGAAGATAATAATGCTGATTTATTTACCAAAGCGTTTGATAAGTCACGTTTTGAGTATTTAATTCAACTTAATGGAATGCGCAACCCAGAGTAAATTGACCTTAGTAGTATTTTATTTCCTTTTATAGTTGTTATATTTCTTTCTTTTTCAGTAGTCTGCTAATTTAGGAAAGTTTCTAATTTAGGAAAGTTTCTATTTTTAGTAAGTTTCTATTTTTAGTAAGTTAGTAGGTTAGCTTAGTTTACTGCTTTTTGCTATGAAAAACAAAAGAAAAAAAGAGAGAAAATTACAAAAATACAAAAAAAAGAGAATATCAGAAAAGGAGTTAAGTCTTAGATACATAGGTTCAAAGTGACGAAAATTAGCACCGTCGTTACAGACTCTAAGTGTTTAGGCTTTCACACATAACGCAACTAAATCCTAAGTGTTATACTTTATTTAGTTTGATGTGTTGGTAGGCATAATACATATAGGGTATCTAAAGGCTAATAAAATATTCTAGAAAAAGTCAAACGTGTCACTAGCTTAGATGTATGACCCATCGGTCTTAATTTTTATGTACAAGACATACAAACATTGAGTCTAAATGAGGTATGCAAACTTTCTGGGGATGTATGGCAACATCAAATACATCTAAAATGGAAAGAATAGAAATATCATATGTAACTGAGAGTCGAAAACATGCAACTCTGTTGTACGTAAGTACAGACCTGTTGTCTCTGTTTAGATTCGGGTTAGCAGACATGTCGCTTTGTTGTACGTCAGTACAGACCTGTCACCGCTATCTGCTAACTTTAAAAATAAACCTTAAGTCGAACTAAGACACTTTGTTGTATGAGAATACAGACCTGTGTCCGATGTTTGTCTTTTAAAGAAAGTTTGCAAATACCAACAAGTTAGAATTTTTGTCTGTATGCCTTGATCATAAAAGTATGTCTATGTCTGAGTCACGTAAGATAATTTCCTGATAAATAAAAAGGCCAAGGGATATTCCGAAATGTAGAATGTTTAACAGGGTAAAATACCAACAATCGGCTAAGTGGGTATGTCACGACAAACAATCAAAGGAATTCAAAAAATTCCTAAGTGTGAAAGTTTAAGTACTGAAAGTTAGTATCGGACATCGCTATCTGATTGAACCTTTCTTAGACTATACTCACCAAAAATATGTTGTTTGGTATTTAGCTTAGCTTGTAAATTTATTTTTATAACTTAAGTCTAGATTAAATTTTTTTTAGTCAAAATTTTATTTTATTTTAATTTTATTTTTACCTTAGCTTATTTTATTTTATTTTAGTTTAGTTTAATTTTTACTTAGGTAAAAGGTCAAAAGTTACTGAGGGTGCATTCAAAGTTGGATAAAATATACAATGCGTGAAATATCTGAGCTTAGGGTAAAAGATTTGGCATAGTTTATCTGGTTACACTACACAGTAGAAAATGGTTGGAAAAAGTTGAAATTATTTCAAAATTTTCCGAAATTTTTCTAAGTGTTGGAAATTTCGAATCTAAGACAGACTCGAATGTGAGATACTTCGAATCTGTCAGTAGACTCGAAATTGCATAGACTCGAAGGTAGTTAGTATATATAGGTCAATAGTGAAGTCATTTATTACTTTACTGTTGTCGAATCTATACTCTCGAATCTATCTGTGGCGATCTCGAATCTAATCTCGAGTCTATCGTATTTCCACTAAACGACATTTCGTCGATTCTAAAGCTTTTGTGGTCGATTCTACTTTCAAATCTAGGTATAAGCAACATGATTGTACAAGATTTTGGTGGTTTAATACACAAATTTGGGCTTAAACATCACATTTTGATGTTTTATTGGTCAAAATAGGGTTATTCTTAAATAACTAAGTTAGGACCTATAAAATATCAAATTAAAGGCATAAATCAGTGATTAGAACTTAGTTGAACTAAAATATGTGATTTACCTAGTTCAAAATGGTTAAAATCTTGGATTTTTGTTGAAAAAGGGGTGTCGGCCTTTCGAATCTGATAATGGACATTCGAATCTGATCATGGGTTTCTCGAATCTATCAATAGATTCGAGATGACCAGATATTCGAATCTGTCCATCAGACTCGAATAGGGTATATTCGAATCTGTCCATTACATTCGAATATGGGCACTTCGAATCTGTTACTCTCGAATCTGTACTTCATTTATTTTGTTGAATTTAAATTTTATTAAACTTGTGGAAATTTAATTGTGTTAGATTTTGTATTTAATCAAATACAAGATAAAACAAATTTGAATTTAAACAAGTTTATTGATTTTTAATAATAATCTAACAATTTTATGTATTGTGCAGATATGGCGCTTCGTGCTTTTGTTCCCAAGCACAATATGGTTCTTAATCCAGATAATAATATCCCTGAGGCGCAGGGTTTTCGTGAAGTGTTGGACTTCTTAGCTGAATCCAGAATTAGCTACGCTTTGTTTCAGAACATTCCGATTGTAATCTCATATGTGCGGCAGTTCTATGATCACTTACAAGTTGACTGCTCTGTCACCCCGACAGTGCTGAGAACAAGGATCGCAGGGCAACCGTTGGTATTCTCTGCCGATATGCTGCGTCAAGTGTTGCAGCTAGGATCTGAGGAAGAGGAGTCTGGGCCTATTGACTTTCCACTAAGTATTAGGCAAGCGGCTTTTCAACGAATGGGTTACAGTCTAGATGTAACAAAGTCGTCTTACATGAAGAGTGGCCTGATTGGGCAATGGAGATTCTTGGTGCATGTCTTCATGGTCTGTTTTGCGCCTAAGAAAGCTGGTTTTGATTATATAGTATCAAAAATCCAATCAGCAATGATCGCGATGGTATACAATAAGAAGTTTAGTTTCTCGCAGCTGATTTTCTCGGAATTTATCCATCAAATCACGGCTCCTGAGAGAGAAAGGTTCCTTTTGTATCCGAGGTTCGTGATGATGTTGATACGCCACTTTTTGCCAAGTCTGCCACAATCAAATGATTCTTTGAGCGTGAATGTAATGGAGAAACGCATATTTGCTGATTGTTCCTCACACCGAGGAAGATTGGCTGTTCCTGTTGCTCGTCCGTTGTTTGGAGCTGTCTTAGACAGGAACTTTGTGGCACCTGATAATGCCAACTGGGCATGTGAAGTAGAAGTTCAGCCTCGTCAGCAACAACAACAACCACAACAACAACAGCAACGTCCACAACAACAACAGCTTCGTGCGCGTCCAAGTGATCCAAGGCAAAGACAAAGACAATCTGTGACTCAGATTCAGGCATCCAGGCCTACTACGAATGAACAGCCACCAGCACAGGAAGCAGGGACTTCAAGTGCCGTTCGCGATTCAGTCCCCGAGTCCAAGCAGATTGCTCAAACATTGGAGGAAATATGGGCATCTGGTCCACATGCCAATGAAGATGTTGCAGCAGCGTTAGTAGATGAGCTGCTTAGTCCCCCGGTAGATACAGATGATATATTCAGAGATGTTGATGAATATGTGCCAGAGCAGACTGGCAATGATGAGTCATCATCCGCTACAGAATCAGAAGACCTGGAGGATATCGAAGTTGAAGCTCCAGAATCTGTTCAAATTGGAACTTATGGTTCACGTTTGATCATCAATGAAGGCGGTTCAAGAAGGCGAGAGGCCAGGGAATCTGAAGATTCGGATTTTGAAGAAGAAGATGATGCTCCACTACTGACGAGGCAAAGGGCCAAACGTCATCGGTTCATGCAAGGGTCTTCCTCTGCATCCGCCAGTCAGTCAGAAGTTCCCCAAACCCAACCTCAAACCACAGCTCCACCATCACCACCACCTCAACCTCATGAGCCATATATTCCACCACCATTCAACCCTTCTCCCATTCAGTCCATTCCATCCACATCTACCGCCTATGCTGAAAATCAGCGGTTTCTTCAACTCAAATCTCGAGTGGATTTCCAACATGTCCAAATCCTGAGCCTAACAAAGGCAATAGGTGAAATTCAGGCACATAATGCAAATTTAGATAAAGAAAATGCTGAATTGAAGAAGACAGTTGAAACAATCCAAGAGGAGAATATTGAGCTAAAAACATTCGTCTGTGACCAGGCCACCGAGTTAAGATCGATGCGCTCCCTCATTGAGCAGTTAATGAAAAACCTTCAGGCTCAGGGGGAGACGTCGTGTCGTGATCAAGAGTTGAGGCGGAGGGACGATGATGAAGATGATAACCAAGGCAATGATCCCAGCTCTCAAAGACAGGATGAGCCAGTAGATTTTTCTACTGCTCAGGCTGCTCAATCTCAGGGGGAGCCAAGTCAAACAGAAGGTGAAAGAGGAGAGGCTAGTTCTTCAAGGACTTTAGATAGCGACATGATCGATGCGCTATAAGATATTGAAGAAGAGCTGATGGAGTTTGATTTTGAAGATGATATTGAAGATTTAGAAGAAGGTGAGTTTATTCCAGATGATGTCGCTGACTGGAAATCAGATGATGAAATAATAGATGATGAAGATGATCACGTTAACGAAGTAATAATCAATTCACAACCAATCACTGAACTGTATGAAAGCCAAGATCATAATGTGATTGATATTGATTACATCAAGGTAGCCTCAACTGAAGATAAAGACCTTGAAGAGGCTGAAAAAGAGCCATCTAGAGCTGATCTAATAAATCTTTGGTTCAAGAAGGAAGAAAAGAAAGATCAGCTGAAGATGAAGAAGACGATGAGAATTCCAAGGGCCGGAAACTTCTCAGGAGGGATTATTAGCTGGTTCTTTGACAGAGAACTGCAGCTGTTTATTTTGAAGAGAAGAGATGGCCTTCAATACTTGCGGCGGACACTGAAAGCTTTTAATTCATTGCCCAAGATTGAAGTTAAAGAGTTAGCCTGGAAAGAACTGATCAATATTGGAAATGATCCCTACGCGAGCGTTATTGAAAGAATTATAAGGAAAGAAGGGCGATCAGGCAAATTTGAGAGGCTTAAGCCGAGAACAGGCAAGAGGGTCGAGGATGGATCAAGAATAGATCCTCATACTGGAAGGCCTTGGGCTAGAATGATCTATAAGCCAGTCAAATGCTTGAAAAGAGTGCCAATAAAGCCAATGCCACAAAATGTTTTGAGCAACATGAAGTGGTGGTACCTGGAGATTGATACTGCTGAAGCTATAATGGAGGATCAAGACTAGCAGGTAATTTTGAAGGTATACGACCCACTGCATTTGATAAACCTATCTAAGGACGACCTGAAGAAGCTTCATGATCAGCCTATCTTTTTTACAGAACCATGGAGATCTGAAGCCAGGAAGTTCCAAAAGGTAGTTAAAGTTTGTATAGATGCAGGGTTATATGCAGGTAGTAGTATCTATAGCTCTAGTACTTAAATTTGATGTAATGTAAATAATTAGAAGCTATCGTCAAGGGGGAGTCTGTTGGTACACCCTGTGTGACGATAGCAGTCTAATCGATCTGCATTATGATATTCTGAATATTAACAAGTGTTTTGATATATATGTTTAATATGTGTTTGTCTGTTATTGATTGTGTGTTTGAACTTGATGTAACATATTTCAAGAAGTTCAAACATAAAGGTCAAAGATTATGTCAAGCATAAGTTAAAACATAAGTTTCATCACTTAAGTGTTTAAGTGTATTGGCTAGATTCGAATAGGTTAAGGAAGGCATTCGAATCTGTGATAGATTCGAATGTATCCTTAGATTCGAATGGGCTAGATTCGAATCTGTCAGATGGACAGATTCGAATGAGGCCTTAGGCCAGATTCGAGGTTGGCCCACAACAGACTCGAATCAGGGTCTATAATTAGGGATAGACTCGAATGATTAGCACACCTTTGGCAGAATTCGTGAGGAATTAAGCAATAGGCGATCTCGAGTTTATCAGCTAGGTGAGTCCCGTTTCGGAGAGAATTAGTACGTAGGATCGTTCGTGTGTCGTTCGTTCAGCGTCTAATAGTCTCCGTGTTTCCGTTGGTTGAGAGTTGTCCGTCTGACCGTCAACGAGGATTCCGCACTCGTTAACGGATCCGCGTCTAGATAGATCTGTCAGTGGTAGACCTTACAAAAGGCTTCGTAGTGATAATGGAACAGAATTTAAAAATACTGTAATTGGTGTATATTGCCTATCAAAGGGCATAATGCATCAATTCAGTGCACCCTATGAGCCACAACAAAATGGGGTGGCTGAACGAAAGAACAGGACATTGATTGAGGCAGCTAGGACTATGCTTTCGGATTCAAAGCTTCCTACCATGTTTTGGGGGGAGGCAGTGAATACCGCTTGTCATATTTTAAACCGAGTCCTAACTGTCAAATCTTTGAACAAAACCTGTTATGAAATTTTGAATAAACGGCCACCTAATTTGTTGGGAAATAGTTTAAGTACATTCAAGCTGTTAGTTTAGACTTCTCAGATTGTTAGTAGATTTTACATGTAAATACAAAGTTCATGCTGCTAGTTGAAGAAACTCGAGCTGCCAGTGTAAAAGTTCAAGCTGCCAGAGCAAAACAACTCAAGCTGCTCAGTTCATGCTGTCAAGAGATTCAAGCTGCTCAACAGTTTCAGAAACAGAAAGTGCTGATTTTCAGGAAACGATATCTACATGAAGATTCCAGCATATCTACTATCAGAGAAGTCATAGTTCGTCAAGAAACATATCAAGAAGCAATATAAATACAGAGAATAGGTCGTTCTATTGTGTAGGAGTTTCTGCATATTTTGAGTCTGTAATTGCTTTGTTGATTAAGTTTTCTTAAGCCTCTAAGGTTGTAAAACCCTAAGAACAATCTGTGTTCTTCGTCTAATAAAACAGATTAGAGGTGATTGTAATTGATGAATTCAGCAATACAAACAGTCTTGATTAATTCCTGTGTGTTTATTTATTATTGATTCTGAAAGTTTTTGTTAAAATAATTAAGTGTTATTCCGCAAACTTCTTGATTAAACTTTGATTCAAAGCAAGATTATTGATTTATATTCTGATAAGTTCAAATCAGTTAGTCTTGGTAATTCATATTTTAGATCCTGTCAAGTGGTGTCAGAGACAGGTTTGTCAAACTATGTTATTCAAATCAGGTTTTTCAAACCAGGTTACTCTTTGTTTTTTCAAAGTCAAAAACTTTTTTTATCTTTTTACAATGGAATTTGAAAATAGCAGCAGTGGATCTGGGCAAGGACTCAAAGTGCCTATGCTCAAGCCCACTGAGTTTGAGATGTGGAAACTCAGGATTCAACAGCATATTCAATTCATTGATTATGCCATATGGGAAGCTGTTGAATTCCCTCCTGTAGTTGATCCAGAACTTGATGATGAGGGAAAACCAGTCAAAACTCCTCCAAAAACTGAACTTGAAAGGAAGGCTAGAATGAATGAAGTGAAAGCACTCACACTATTACAAATAGCCATTCCTAATGCTTATCAACATCAGTTTAAAAAGTTTTATACTGCTCACTCTCTTTGGAATGCCTTAGAGAAGAGGTTTGCTGGTAATGCTAGTACCAAGAGAAATCAAAAAGACCTCTTGAAACAGCAGTATGAAAACTTTTCTGGTGGCAAGAATGAAAACCTCACTCAAATCTTTGACAGGTTCAACAAACTTATAAGTGAACTGGAAAGTGCAAAGGTCAATCTGGATCAAGATGAAGTCAACAGAAAGTTTCTCAGATCTCTTGGAGAAGAATGGACAGTCTATGCTGCACAATGGAGAACAAAAGACACTCTTGATGAGATAGAATTGGATGATCTGTATAACAGTTTAAGAGTGTTTGAGACTGAGATTGATGCTAAGAAGAAATCTTTTTCTTATAATCACAATACTGCTCTTCTATCTTCTGAAAAATCTAATAACTGTGATTCTTTCTCAGGTGGTGATGGCAACTCTGCTGAAACTCACTATGAGGCCTTTGTTGCCAATGATGGATTATTTGCTCTAAATGTTGAAGACTTGGAACAAATTCATCCAGATGATCTTGAAGAGATGGATTTAAAGTGGCAACATGCAATGCTGACCATGAGGGCCAAAAGATATCTGAAAAGAACTGGTAGGGCCAACTTTCAAGCCAAGACAGAAGGCAAACCATCTTTTGATAAATCAAAAGTGGAATGCTATAAATGCCATAAGCTTGGTCACTTTGCGAGAGAATGTAGATCTCAAGGTCAACAGCCATCAAGGACTTCACAGCCCATCCAAGCATCATCATCAACAGCACTTGTCTCTCAAGAAGACAATGTGTTTGACTGGAGTGATCAGACAGAGGAAGAATTTCAAAATCAAGCACTTATGGCAGAAACATCAAATGTCTCCTCCACTGAACTACCATCTGAGGTAAATTCTAAGATCTGCTCTCAATCATGCAAAAATATGGTTAAAAAGTACAGAGATCATAATGAGAGCATGTGCAAAACTCTAGCTAAGATGGAAGAAAGGAGATATGAATACACGCAAGCCATAGAAGATCTGGAAAAACAGATCAATGATTATAAGGACAATGAGATTCAAATGGGTTATGATAGAACCTATCATGAGTAGGAGAAAAAGGAGCTAAATAAGAAAATAGAATCTCTAAATAAAAAGGTAGAAGAGACTGAACAAAAGGTGTTTGAGGCTAATAAGAAGCTAGAATCTGTTAACATAGATCTAGGAAACTTCAAGTTAGCAAATCAAAAACTAGAACACCTAATGGAAGTTCAATTCAAAGATAGAGTGAAATCTCAGGTCAATCCCAAAGAAGGAATAGGATATAAAGCTACTCCACCTCCATACAATAACAAGTACATTCATCCAATGAGTGAGGTTGCTGATAGACTTGTCAATGAACCACTAGATGAGTCTATGACTATTGTAGATCCTATCCTTGATAACAGTCCTGAATTAAAAGAAGATAAGAGTCAAAATAGAGACTGTGACACAAAGAGTGCACCCATAGAAGTCCAAGCTCCCAGTAAGAAAGGAAAAGAGAAGATGAGTGTATGCAATGCTACTCCACAAGTTTCTGTACATTCTAACTGTAACACTGCATCTTCATCAAAAGGAACTAAAAGAGGTAAAACTGTTTCTATCTGCACATGCCAAAAGCATGGTGTTCAAAAGTTTCCTAAACAACAGCAGGTAAGAGGAAACCAGAGAAACAAGAACCAGAAATTGACAGAAAAGTCTGGTGTTCCAATTCAAACTGTCAAAAGATGCTTTCACTGTGGAAGGAAGAATCACTTAGCCAAGGAATGTTTTTACAAACCAGCTTTTGCAAAACAGACTGTGCATCACACAAAATCAAATCCTAATCAGGCAAAGCACTCAAAAGTGAAACCTTCCACAGCAGCTCCAAAGAAAACAGTTGATCACAGATTCTCAAAAGTTAATAAAAAACAGTCCACACATCAAAAACAAGTTTTGGCAAAGCCTAAATCAAGCTTTAAACAAATGTGGTGTGTCAAGGACAAATCTGTTGCTCAAACTGCTAATGCAAAAGATCAGACTGCTAAGTCAAAATCTGATGCTGTTAGTGCGAAAACTGAAACTGTTAGCACTACAAACACAGCTCAAGCTGCTGGGCATCAATCTGGAGCTGCTAGTGAATTATCTGAGACTGTCAGAAGAAAAGATGATCAAAATAGTTGGATACCTCATATTATCACTAAATACTCTCCAAAGACTCCATCAGTTGATCTCACTAAATACAAGAAGTCAAAAACAGTTTTTAGTTATGTCAATGTACAAGGCCAACCCAAAACCAATTTGGTTTGGGTTTACTCCACTACTAACTAAGCTGTTATTTGTGCAGGGCAACCACAGGTCTCCTCATAAATCAAGATGGCATCTGGACAGTGGATGCTCTAGGCACATGACAGGCAATTCTGAATGCTTGTCAAATTTCAAAGGTTTTGATGGAGGTTTTGTTGCATTTGGAGGCAACTCAAAGGGAGGTAAGGTTACAGGTAAAGGTACTGTTAATGCAGGCAACATGACATTCCATGATGTTCTGTATGTTGAACAGCTTAAGTACAATTTATTGAGTGTCTCTCAAATCTGTGACAAACAAAACATTGTTCTGTTCACAGATTCTGAGTGCATTGTTCTTTCAAAGGATTTCAAAGTTCCTGAAAATCTTGTTTTACTTAGAACACCAAGAAAGGACAATGTTTACTGCCTGGACACAGATCTTTTACCTAAGTCAAATACTTTAAGCTGTTTAATATCCAGAGCATCATCAAATGAGTCTGCTCTTTGGCATAGAAGGATGTGTCACATGAACTTCAAGTCCATGAATGCTTTAGTTAAAAAGAATCTGGTAAGAGGATTACCACAAAAGGAGTTCATTTGTGATGATCATTGTGTAGCATGTCTTAAAGGTAAGCAACACAAAACTTCTCATAAGACCAAAGAAGTAAATTCAATTTCATCTGTTCTTCAGTTGCTACATATGGATCTATTTGGTCCAACATCTGTTTTGAGTTTGAATAAAAGGGCATACTGTTTAGTCATTGTTGATGATTTCACCAGATTTACTTGGGTATACTTTCTTAGGTCCAAAGATGAAACTGCTGAGCTAGTTAAGTCTTTTGTCCTTAAGATAGAAAACCAATCCAATTCCAAAGTTAAGGTGATAAGATCAGACAATGGAACTGAATTTAAAAATCACATTCTAAACAGTTTTTGTGAGTCCAAAGGCATTGCTAGACAATATAGTGCACCAAGAACACCACAGCAAAATGGTGTAGCTGAAAGAAAGAACATAACATTAATTAAGGCTGCTAGAACAATGCTAGCTGATTCAAATCTGCCAATGACTTTCTGGGCAGAAGCTGTTAATACAGCCTGTTATGTTCTAAATAGGGTTCAAGTAGTTCAATCACAAGGGAAAACTCCCTATGAGTTATTCCATAACAGAAGTCCCCTAATAGCTTTTTCAAGCCCTTTGGATGCCCATGTACTATCCTTCACACTAAGACTCACTTAGGGAAGTTTGAAAGTAAGGCAGAAGAAGGATTCTTCGTAGGATACTCAACTCAAAGCAAAGCCTATAGAGTATACAACAGTGTGTCTAAAACAATTGAAGAAAGTGCCAATGTTGAGTTTAATGAAAATACTGCTAATATCAAAGGCACTGGTCCTGATTGGTTGTTTGATTTAGATTCACTAACAAATTCTCTGAGCTTTGTTGAGTATGCAGAAGCTGATGCATACAGGGTTGAAGCTGCTAACACGAATTCTCATGCTGCCAATACAATTTCTCATGCTGTTGGCACAAAGTTTCAGACTGCTGCAGATTCAACAAGTTGGGATGATTTCACCACTCTACCACTTCTGTCATGTGATCCTCCAGGGGTCCTGAATGCTCCACTTAATGCAAATCCAGACACTGAAGTGCCATTCCCAAGTCCTGACAGTACAGCTCCAACACAAAAGGAAACAGTCCCAGTTTCTAGGCTAGCAGTCCCAACAGCTTCTCAAGCTGTTAGCCTGGAAACTCAAGCTGTTCGAGAAACTGAACCATTCACTGGTTCTGATGGAGATGATACAAACCTTGGAACTTCTTTTCAAACAGAGAGAGAGCCCACACTAAGAGTTCACAAGTATCACCCTCTCAATCAAATACTGGGTGATCCAAGCACTCCTGTTCAAACAAGGAAAATGGTTCACAATGAGACTGTTGCTGCTGAACAAGCAGTTTCTGAATTCAGTCTAGCTGCTTTTGAACATGCCTGTTTTATGTCTCAACTAGAACCCAAAAAGGCATCAGAAGCACTAAAAGATTCATCCTGGATTGAAGCCATGCAAGAAGAGCTTTTACAGTTCAAAATTCAGAATGTATGGACTCTGGTGGATCTTCCTAAAGGAAAAAGAGCAATAGGTACAAGATGGGTGTTCAGAAACAAGAAGGATGAGAGAGGGATAGTCATCAAGAACAAAGCAAGACTAGTAGCACAAGGGTACACTCAAGAAGAGGGAATAGATTATGATGATGTCTTTGCTCCAGTAGCAAGAATTGAAGCCATCAGACTATTTCTAGCATATGCAAGTTTCAAAGGATTTAAAGTGTATCAAATGGATGTTAAGTCTGCTTTCCTGTATGGGACAATTGAAGAGGAAGTATATGTGTGTCAACCTCCTGGTTTTGAAGACAACAAGTATCCAGACAGGGTGTACAAGCTAGACAAAGCTCTCTATGGTCTTCACCAAGCCCCCAGAGCATGGTATGACACACTGTCATCATATCTTCTACAGAATGGATTCAAGAGAGGCACTCTGGACAAAACACTCTTCACTAAATCCATCAAAGCTGAGATTCTACTTGTCCAAATCTATGTTGATGACATCATCTTTGGCTCAACTAATGATAGTTTGTGCAAAGAATTTGAGGCCCTAATGCACAAAAAGTTTCAAATGAGTTCAATGGGGGAACTCACATTCTTTCTAGGGCTGCAGGTTAAACAGAAGCCTACTGGTCTATTCATAAGTCAATCAAAGTATGTCAAAGACATATTGGAAAAGTTTAGCTATCAAGACACAAAGGTTGCAAGCACTCCAATGGATCCTCATAAACAGCTCCATACAGACAAAGATGGCATAGATGTGGATATTCATCTATACAGATCCCTTATAGGATCTCTCATGTATCTAACATCTTCAAGACCTGATATTATGTTTGCTGTCTGTGTGTGTGCTAGGTTTCAATGCTCTCCAAAGGATTCTCACTTGGTTGCTGTTAAGAGAATCTTTAGATATCTTAAAGGCCAACCACATTTAGGTCTATGGTATCCTAAAGACTCTCCTTTTGAACTAACTGCTTATTCTGACAGTGACTATGGTGGATGCAACATTGACAGAAAATCCACAACTGGTGGATGTCAATACTTAGGAGCAAGACTGGTCTCTTGGCAATGCAAAAAGCAAACAACTGTCTCCACATCATCCACTGAAGCAGAATACGTAGCAGCTGCAAGCTGCTGCTCCCAGGTAATGTGGATCCAAAATCAGCTAAGAGACTATGGTATGAATTTCTTATCCACTCCTATTTATATTGACAATTCAAGTGCAATTAGCATTGTGCAAAACCCAGTGAAGTTCCCAAAAACCAAGCATATAGAAATCAGGTTTCACTTCATTAGAGATTGTAATGAAAAGAAGTTAATCCAAGTTACCAAAATACATACAGATGATCAGCTAGCTGATCTATTTACAAAACCTTTTGATGTGGGAAGGTTCACCTTCCTAATATCAAATATTGGTATGGTAAACATGGATTAATTGGTTTTCATTATTATCGACTCAGTATGCTAATTTAAGGGGGAGACACTGTTCCATTGAAAAGTTGCACAATTTTACACTAACAGCATGAGTATTTTCTCATGCTGCTAGTTCATCTTCTCGGACTGCTAGTTATTTTCACTTGATCTGTCAAAGTGTGCAGGGTATTTGGGTAATCTTCAAAATGTGTGCGCGGGACCCAACCTTTCAAAACCTTTAAAGGTCCCGGTTTCGTTCAGTTGTAACTACCAGTTACATATTCTTCTTCCACGACCTTCTGCTTTCTCTCTGAACGAATCACACATTCTTCTTTCAAATCCTAAAACCATCGTTTGTTCATCCATGGAGTTCGTAAAAGAACACAACTGCCTCCCATACACTCTGAAACACGTTGAACTCCAACCGTTCCATGCAATGATGGATTTCCTCAGGCACTCCCATATCCATCATGCACTATCCATAAACCCTACTATATACATCTCCCATATAGAACAGTTTTGGAACCATGCATCTGTTCAAACCATCAATGGAGTGCCTACCCTCCTTTCCAAGATTGATGGAACTGATATCCATATCACTGAGGAATCCATCCGACATCACTTGCATCTTCAAGATGCCACAGGTATAACTGACCTAACCCTTGATGCTTTACATACAAGGTCTTTTTAATATCGGTTATAGGGGTCCTGCTGATTCTTTTACTTTCTTAAAAGCCCATTTTTCTCCTAAATGGAAATTTCTTGTACATATCATTCAGCAGTGCATAAGCCCCAAAAGAACTGGTTGGTCTGAATTTTCATCTAACATTGCCACTGCCTTAGTGTGCTTTTCCACAGGCCAACGGTTCAATTTTTCCAACATGATTTTTCAGGGGATGTTAAGGCATCATTCCCTAAAGAGTGGGAAATTTTTGATGTATCCTAGATTTTTAGCAGAAATCATTGCACACACCTGCACATCTTCTCATACACATAAAAGGATACATGTTTCCCACAGGCACTCACTATCCTCTATTAAGAGACTTTTGAAACATAGTGCCAACTTTTTGAGTGTTGATGTTCCATTGCCTTCTGCAATGATGAACATTATTCCACAACACAGAGGAGAGGGTCCTGAGCAGGCTCAGCCTATCATCACTGCTACACCCCCAGGACCCCAACCCCCTCCTCCCGATACACAAACTCCCTCTGATCCTTTTGTACAGCCAACACGCCCACTCAGAAACATATACAAAAGAAAAAGGGGACCAGGAGCTCCTTCCTCCTCCTCCCATCACCAAGAGCCATATATCCCTGTGCAGGAGGATAATCCTGCACAGAATATCCAAAGGGAACCAGTTGAGGACACTCCCATTCTCTCTCAGGAGGTGAACATCTCTTCAGAGATGGTTCATATGGGTTCTGTGGCTGGCACTACTGATGTCTCTGCACAAGAGGCACAAGACAGTGCCAACATAGCTAAGACCACGCCCATGGCAACAGCAGTGTGCAAACACAAGCTGGAAGTCCCCAGAACCAAGAAAAGAGGGGCCCAGAAGTTTCTACCTCTGGTCTTAATGTCAGTGATAGATCACAAACACCTCAGGTGTTCTCTGATCTTGAGGCTAGTCTGCAACAAATGCTCTTAACGGATCCCAGACTCAAACCTGTTGTAGCTATGTTGGACCATCAAATGTCCATCATTGCTGCACAGGGGGCTCAAATTTTTGCTCTCAAGCAGGCAGATGGTGCTCAAAATAAGCGAATGGATTATCTTCACAGAGGCTTCACACTCTGTGGAAATAAAATTATGAAGTTAGAGCAGATGATTCAAACCCAAGGGGCAAAGGTTGTGGTTTCTTCTGACCAAACCAATGCTTCCAAAAAGGGGGAGAATCAGGAGGTTCCCACATCAGTCCAAGCAGCTCCAACAACAACAGTCCAAGCAGCACCAACAGTTCCAGTTTCTAGGCTAGCAGTCCCAACAGCTTCTCAAGCTGTTAGCCTAGAAACTCAAGCTGTTCCTTCAAAAGCCACTGGAGTTGTGATCAGAGAAGGAATTCAAGCTCCATCAAGCACAGTCCAAGCTACACCATCTGCTACAAAAGACAAGGGCAAGGGCATTCTCATTGAGTCTCCAAAGCATAAATTTTCCTCAAAAGAAGCCCAAATTGCCTTTGATGCTGAAGTTGCCAGAAGAATAGCAGAAGAACAAGACAAAGAATTAGAGCAGCAAGCCCAAACCCCAATGGATGATGATGAGACTTTAGGTGATTACTTAAAGGGGTTTGTGGTCAAGCAAGGAGCAAGGAAAAGAAAGATGCCAACAGGGCACTCCAAGGCTGAGCATAGAAGATTTCTTATCAATTTTACCTTTGCAGCAGGTATTCCAAAGAAAATGGCTCAGTCCATGTCAACTGAAAGGCTGCAGGAGATTCATGATAAGGAGATGGACAAAAAACAGAGAACAACAGTCTCTCCAGAAGCTCAACCATCCCAAGAAGTCCAACCAACAACCCAATCAGTCCAAACTGAAGCTGGTGCCAGTGCACCTACTCCCACTGATCAAGCAGCTGTCCCTATTCCTTCATCGGTTAAGAGAGTGCTCTTTGAGCAACAACTACAAAAGGCTATGGAGATAGAGAAGCTGATTGATCAGCATGATTTTATAAAGCCTCAAATTAACTACTAGTTTGCTAAGTCACTGGATGACCGTGATATGAGAATAAAGTTTGTAATCAGAAGAGTGTCCGGACCTGAAGAAGAGTATGACACTTTTTGGCAGATAGTACAGAAGCTGACCAGAGATGAATTGATAAAGATGTACAATATAGGGTCAGTTACACAAGTAAGGTCTGCTCTTCCACAAGTCAAGCAACTCATCAAAGATCTAAGTACAGTGGGTGATTCTGAGTTTGCAAGACAAGAGATAGAAGATGCTGAAAAGAAAGGGAAAAAGATCAAGCAGATTGATCTGTTTGTCAAATCAAAGACATTCAGAATCAAATTCACAGATGGGTCTGGTATTTTCTTCAATCTTGAGTATTTCAATTTTTCAAAAGATATGCTGCTGCAAATAAAATCAGCTAGAATATCTTGTGATAAAGAAGAGATGAAGAGAGAATTTTTGAAGGCTATAGATCATAAGCTTGCACAGTTGTGAGTTTTTGAAAGCCTTGGTTTGTAAATAACAGTTTACTTATTTATTTCCATGTTTTTTATAGAACTTAAAGTCTTGTAAAGAATTTAAGTTAGGGGGAGATTGTTGGGAAATAGTTTAAGTACATTCAAGCTGTTAGTTTAGACTTCTCAGACTATTAGTAGATTTTACATGTAAATACAAAGTTCATGCTGCTAGTTGAAGAAACTCGAGCTGCCAGTGTAAAAGTTCAAGCTGCCAGAGCAAAACAACTCAAGCTGCTCAGTTCATGCTGTCAAGAGATTCAAGCTGGTCAACAGTTTCAGAAACAGAAAGTGCTGATTTTCTGGAAACGATATCTACATGAAGATTCCAGCATATCTACTATCAGAGAAGTCATAGTTCGTCAAGGAAACATATCAAGAAGCAATATAAATACAAAGAATAGGTCGTTCTATTGTGTAGGAGTTTCTGCATATTTTGAGTCTGTAATTGCTTTGTTGATTAAGTTTTCTTAAGCCTCTAAGGTTGTAAAACCCTAAGAACAGTCTGTGTTCTTCGTCTAATCAAACAGCTTAGAGGTGATTGTAATTGATGAATTCAGCAATACAAACAGTCTTGATTAATTCCTGTGTGTTTATTTATTATTGATTCTGAAAGTTTTTGTTAAAATAATTAAGTGTTATTCCGCAAACTTCTTGATTAAACTTTGATTCAAAGCAAGATTATTGATTTATACTCTGATAAGTTCAAATCAGTTAGTCTTGGTAATTCATATTTTAGATCCTGTCATAATTTAACTGGCTTCGAACCGTTTGGGGTA
>JAANYP010000418.1:313850-357325 GCA_020465985.1 Centrapalus pauciflorus
ATGACACACACTCTAACCTGTCTTTGATACCAGTTGTAGGTCCCAAAAGATATCCCAAGTGTATAGCTTTAAGTTGTAGAGGCGGGGTGAATACAGCACTTTAAAAACTACTCACAATTTCTCAATGTTTGTATGTATTATTAACAAATGTTAATTACAAACAAGCTTGAATGCGGAAAGGTTCAAGCTGAGATGACAGATACAACAGTATGTTTAACCAGTCTAAGACTGACTTAAACTAATTACAATGAATACACTCACTAAGAATCACTCACTGTGTTTACAAGACTCTGAGGAACAACTTGAACAAGAACAGCTTAAACACTGAGTACTGTTTTATTCAAGCAGACTTGCACGCATGAAAGACACACTTTGAATGCGCGTTCACTCTTGTTTTCAGCACTTAGCTTTTTGGCTTGATCGATCAATCCTTGGAAGTTTCTTTTTATACCCACTCAGAGGATCTAAGTGAAGCTTGTTCATTGGATGAAATGAAAAAGGAGAAGTCTTGTTGAAAAGACAACATAACCTTTTCTGCACCTTTCTGAAAAGCAGACTTGTCTTCACATGTGCAGAACTTTTGTCTTTTCACTTTGTCTACTGTTGCATTGCCTTTAACCAAATAAGGAATGTAACTTTGTGTTGTTCTTCCTTGTAAAGGCCGATTTTGATATAAAAAAAGTCTGTCCCCTTTTTCAAAGAACAGTTTTGTCTTCATGTAACAGAAACAGCTTGGGCAGGCTGAGCAGTTCTGATTTCCACTTTGGTACTTCGACTTTGTAAACTAGCTGGTAGTCCAATACAATACATGAGGACGTGGACCACAGTTCCATAAGTGGTTAGCTCTGTTTACAAAGAAACAGGTTCTGTTCACAAAGAACAGAACACTTGTAAACTGCCCAGCGCTGTTATCAGTGTAGAGCGCGTTAGACAGTTTTGTCCAGCCGTTCAGCAGACTGAACAGCTTGGGCAAAACACCTTTGTTGTAACACATGGCAACATAAGAACAGATTTAGGCTGATATTGCAAATCATTTCAGGTTTCAATAAGGCATATAACAGGCCTTAAATTCAACCTTCAAAGGCATCAACAGGTTTGATTAATAATCTCCCCCTCAGATGCAGAGCAGGTTAGACTGAGGCCTTTTTGTGCCTAACAGTGTGTGTGTGTGTATATATATATATATATATATATATATATATATATATATATATATATATATATATATATCTATGTATATATATATATATGTATATATATATGTATACTATTTGTTGTTTTGTTTTTCTCTAGATTTTTGCTTTAATGTCAAAACATCTTCAACTTTTTATCATATATAAAGTAGAAACCGATAACTTTAAAAGGCTTGTGATATAAATAAGACATGTTTATGACTACCGTATTCAAATCTCACATATATTTTAATAATTAGTTATGTAATTTATCTTTTTATATTGGACGTAGATTTCACGGGATCCGAGAAGATGGGTTATCCTTTTTTCCTATAATTCAATGGCTGGAAAATCAAATTTCTAGTTTTAGATAAAAGCCACAGAAGGTTGTTAGTTATGTTATAGCATTTTTATCTCCCAATGTCTTGAATATGTATCTAGATTAGAATTGTTAGTCAATTTGTTATGCTTTGAGCTTTGACAGCCATATAATCAGAAGAAATACGCACTAAAAGATTCTTCATGCATCATAAATAAAACTTAAAAGACAAATGGTGAGAAATTCACTATGATAAACAAAAAGGTACAAAAGACCTTGGTTGGCTTCTCGATCTCTTATTTTTTTTATTAAATATATACATTTATCGTTGATTTATATCAATTTTCTTTTCATTTAATGTATAAATGAGTTTTTCTAACATTTATAACAAAAATTTAGTTTCAGATCAAATGTTTGTCGTTAACTTTACACTAATTTTCTTTTCACTTAATGTATAAAATATATTTAAGGTAAACTACAATTTTCGTCTATGTGCTTATATAAAACTTATGGTTACCGTCGTTTTTACAATAAAATTACACTTACAATACTTATAGTTAGCGTTTTGTTATGTTTTTGTCCCTTTCTCCAATATTTTTTCCAAAATGATGATTTTACTTTTTCACTTTATTTCATTTTCGGTCTCTAATCGAATATTTGTTTTATATTTCATTTTCTTAATAATTTATTATTCTTGTATTGTTTATTTAATATAATGTCTTATTATTAGTATTAAAATTTAACTAAAGTTACATATTATTTAATATGATTCTTTTACATTCTAAATTTTAATCATGTGGAATTTATTTGGTAAATAGTTAGTTTAATTTAATTCCATGTAATTTATTTATTGTATTTAGAAGTTGAGGGGTGTAGTTTGTAAACTCCTCAAACTTGCTTTTAATATTTAAGGGATACCCTCCTAGGGTTTTCCCCAACTTTGTCTTATTCTAACTGAAAGAAAGCGGCCGCCCACTTTTCATCTTTTTCTCTTTTACTTATTCAACGATTGATTGAGTATTCATTCTCATTGTTTAATTATTATTTTCAGGGGTTTTTACTTTGAGTGTTACTGTTATTGAAAAGGAACGATTTAACAATTGGTATCAAAGTCAGGTTACGATATTGAGATTTCCTTGCTTCTTCATTACGCTTTCCTTGTTTCTTCTTCTACGACGACCGTCGACCGCCATAGCCACCGATTCTCAAGTATCAATGCTCAATTCTCAACCATTTTTCGTCGTTTTTCTTGCATTTCTTTACTATCATATTTGGCCCACTTTCTTATAGTGGGCTCATTACTGCTGATAATTTTCGATCGGAGTTTGAGTTAGTTGTATATCTACATAGTGTAAAATACGGTTGCGATATACTCCCATTGATTAATTAACTTGTGACTAAAAACCACTCCTCTTGCCATCGGACCCTTCAAGACCTCAAGAAAATCATACATATACATATACGTATACGTATACATATACGTATACGTATACATATACATATACATATACGTATACGTATACGTATACATATACATATACATATACGTATACGTATACGTATACATATACATATACATATACATATACATATACATATACATATACATATACATATACATATATATATATATATATATATATATATATATATATATATATATATATATATTCTGGATCACGTGAGAAGGGATGTTATAGTGAGAAATGGTGAGAAGGAGGTTTTTGCATTGATATTGAATCAACAATTCATGATTATTGATTCATTTTAGACATTGTTGAATCAAATGTATTTGATTATATCTAACCCGGATCACAAAAAAACATGGATAATATTTTTGGTGCATCATGACCGCAGAAAAATGCATTATTACTGAATCATCATTTTTAGCCCGTAAATGATGATTCAAATCTATATATTTGGTTCAAAAGTATTGATAATGAATCAATAATAATGAATAAATAGTTTGTTGATTCAATATCAATGCAAAACCCTCCTACTCACCATTTCTCACGATAAAATCCCTTTTCACGTGATCCATATCCTATATATATATATATATACTATTTGTTGTTTAGTTTTTCTCTATTTTTTTGCTTTAATGTTAAAATATCATCAACTTTTTCTCATATATAAATTAAAAACCAACAACCTTAAAAGTCTTGTGATATAAATAAGTCATGTTTTTTACTACCGTATTAAAATCTCATATATCTTTTAATAATAGGTTATGTAATTTATCTTTTTATGTTGTTTGTAGACTTCAGTGGCTTCGAGAAGATGGGTTACCCTTTTTTCATATAATTCAATACCCGGAAAATCAAATTTTTGGCTTTAGATAAAAGCACACAGAAGGATGTTATTTATGTTCTAGCATTGTTATGTCCCAATGTCTTGAATGTGTATCTAGTTTGGGATTGTTAGACAAATTGTTGTGCTTTGAGCTTTGGCAGCCACATAAATAGAAGAAAAGCGCACTAAAAGATTCTTGATGCATCATAAATACAAGTTAAAGGACAAATGGTGAGAAATTCACTTTGATAAACAAAAAGGTTCAAAAGGATGGCTTCTCGATCTCATAATTTTTTATTTAACATATACGTGTGTCGTTTAAATTTATATCAATTTTTTTTCATTTAATGTATAAATGAGTTTTTCTAAAATTTATAACAGGAATTTAGTTTGACATCAAATGTTTGTCGTTAACTTTACACTAATTTTCTTTTCACTTAATGTATAAATTATTTTTAAGATAAACTACAATTATCGTCCATGTGCTTATTTAAAACTTATGGTTATCATCGTTTTTACAATAAAATTACAGTACTTATAGTTATCGTTTTGTTATGTTTTTTGTCCCTTTCTCCAATATTTTTTCCAATATGTCGATTTAATTTTTCACTTTATTTCATTTTTGGTATCTAATTGAATATTTGTTTTATATTTCATTTTCTTAATAACTTATTATTCTTATATTGTTTATTTAATATAATGTCTTATTATTAGTACTAAATTTTAACTCAAGTTATATATTATTTAATATGATTTTGTTACATTCTAAATTTTAATTATGTGGAGTTTATTTGGTAATAGTTAGTTTACTTTATTTCCATGTAATTTATTTATTGTATTTAGAAGTTGAGGGGTGTAGTTTGTCAACTCCTCAAACATGCTTTTAATATTTAAGGGAAACCTTCCCACGACTTTGTCTTATTCTAATTTAAAGGTAGCGGCCGCCCACTTTTTATCTTTTTTTTCTCTGATATATTCAACGATTGATTGAGTGTCCATTCTCATTGTTTGATTATTATTGTCATTGGTTTGTACTACGAGTGCTACGATTTTTGAAAGGGACGATTTAACAACTGGTATCAAAGCCAGGTTACGATCCTGAGATTTCCTTCCTTTTTCATTACGCTTTCCTTGTTTCTTCTTCTACGACGACCGTCGACCGCCATAACCACCCATTCTCAGGTATCAAAGCTCAATTCTCAACCGTTTTCATTCGTTTTTCTTGCATTTCTTTACTGTCGTATTTGGTCCACTTTCTTATAGTGGACCCACTATTGCAGATAATTTTCGATCAGGGTTTGAGTTATTTTATATCTACATAGTGTAAAATAGGGTTGCGATATACTACCATTGAGTAATTAACTTGTGACTAAAAAACACTCCACTATCTCTGCATCCAATGAAGAAGTTTCACTGGTATTCTCTGTGAGAGTATAAAAGAAAGCTTCTAAGGAATATGAGACAAAAAAAGAGTGTGTCATATTCAGAACGTGCAAAGAAGTGTGTTTTCATGCATGCAAAGTCTGCTTGAATAAAACAGTTAAGTGTATCCAAGTTGTTCTTGTACAAGCTGTCTGTCTGTCTTGTAAACAGTGAGTTCATCTTTGTGAGTGTATTCATTGTAACTGGTCTGAGTGTGTCTTAGATTAGTAGTCTACCTGTTGTGCAACATACTAAGGAAATCTTTTGGGACCAACAACTAGTATCAGAGTGTGTGTTAACTCTAGATCTCTAATTACTCCCTATTTCCCATCATGGAGAATAGTGCTGCCAGCCCTTCCTCTTACAATGGCAACCTTTGAATGGCCAAACCTCCCAAGTTCAATCATCAGAACTTCTTTGGATGGAAGTGCAGAATGATGCTCTACTTGGAGAATCTTGATGTACAACTACTAGAGATAGTAATGGAAGGTCCCTATGTGCCAACCTCTATTACTACTATAACTCCTGCTGCTGAAGGAGCTGTTACTAAAGTCAGGACTATTGAGAAAGCAAAAGCTCAATGGTCTGATGAAGACAAAAGGATGGTTGCTCTTGATGCAAAGGCTAGGAACAACCTTGTGATTTCTCTTCCTGATAATTTGTTCAAACAGGTTGAGAAAATGAAGACTGCAAAGGAGATGTGGGATACTTTGTGTACCGTCTATGATGGTCCACTATCACACTGGATAACAGGATCAACAATCTTGTTAGACAGTATGAGCTGTTCTTTGCAAAGCCAAATGAGTCACTCACTGAAACCTACACCAGGTTTACTGCCTTGATAAATGATCTCAAAGCTTTTGAGATCATTAAAGACGTCTTAACTTTGGTAAACAAAATTTTGGACATTTTGCCTGAGGAATGGAATTACTTCTCTACAATCATTTGAAACTCAGGGACCATCAGTGGCATGGATCTTGTAAATCTTTTTGGAATGATGAACAGTCAAGGCAACAGAAAAGAAATGCCTTAGAGAGGTCCAAAAGAGGTGCTGCCTTAGTGGCCAGTGCGAGACAACCTGCTGGTCAGGTGTGTGACGTGCTCACACAAGCTGGTCAACGGGCTGATGATGAAATGGAGGAATTGTCAGAGGAAGAAGAAAGTGAAGACCTTACTGAGTTTGATGATTAGCAAATGATTGTTATGCTTGTCAGAAAATTCAATAAGAAGAGGTTTGGTGGAAAGATGCTACAAAGGAAGTCACGTGTCATCAAGAAGAAGCATTTGACAAAACTAAGGTTGAGTGATCTAAATGTGGCAAAAATGGGCATATAGCTGCTGACTGTGTGTCTATAGTTGTTGGTTCCTCATAAAAACCATACAAGACAAATAAAGACGATGGCTATAGGGTTAGGTACCTAATGGCCATGGCTAAGCTGAGAAAGTTGGAAGACTCAGTGGCTTCCAATAAGCAGAAGGGACTCATGGCTGAGACTTGTGACTGGGACGAGTCTGATTCATTATCTGATGAAGAGGACATCAAATATCTGATGGCCAACACTGATGTCCCTTCAACAAGCAACTTCAAACAGGATTTGGCTGAAGCTGAAGCTCTCAGTAGCTTGGAATACTGGAACCCAACTATGATGTATAAGGTACAAAATTTTATGGCTTACAGTTCTGATGAAAAAGTTAAAATGTTTGAATATTTACTTGTTGATCTAAAAGCAGCTGTTGAGAAGCATGATGCTTTGAAGTCTGAGAACTCTAAGTTAAAAACAGATCATGAAACAAAAACTGATGAACTGGATAGTTTTTATAAGTTGAAAACTGAGCTTGATGAAGTGAAACACATCAACACCATTTTATTATAAGAAAATAGAGAGACAGACTGCATGCCAAGCTTCAAAAGATTGTTGACTCTTGGTACCAATCTGCACTAAACGTCGACCGCTATATCAGTCAGCAGATCCCTGCTCAAATCCAAGCCTATCTTGGAGGGGATCTTGACACAACAACTTCAATTGTTCAGATTAATAATCTAGAAAAAGACTTATCCACTCTTGGTGAGCTTCCAAGTACTTTTATTAAAAGAGTAAATGGAATGCTAGTATCAACAAACAGGTTTGTCAGGCCTCAAAACACTGACAGTTTGTGTGGAAAAGCTTTAAAGACTGATGATGGAATGTGTTCTCCATCAAATCAGCCTGCTAAGTGCATAGCTGGTTCACTTAAACAAAAGAAGGAAAAAGAAGTTCAAACTGCAGCTTTGGACAATAAACCTGTCAACAAGACAGGTTTTGGATATAAAGCTGATGGGAAGAAACCTGATAACGCTTTTGATGCTGAACATTTTGAGAAGAAGTTTTCAAAAGGAAAGCAGCCTGCTTTCAACAAGTGTAAGTCTCATGTTGAAAGTAAATCAGCTGTGATTTCAAAGTAGTTTTTAAATTATAGTGGAAAACTGGTTATAAATAAAGTAAAATCATTTAAAACCAGAAGTAGTGATTATGTTGATAGGAAACATTCATCACATCTCAGTAAAGGCAAGGGCAAAGCCATTGCTCAACCTGAGAAAGCTGGGAATAAGATTCTCAAACCGGTCGAAGGACAAAAGCTAATTAAACATCCTGTATTTGATCTCTGCCCTCCCAAAAAGAGGAAAGAGGGCACAGACAAAGCTGTTGCTGTTGTACCTTCCACTCAAACTGTTGGTCCTTTTAAGAATGGTAATATGTTTACTAAACCTGTTGAGAAGACTAACAATGATATCCTAGAATGTGTTTCTAGAAGTACTTCTTCCAAAAATTCTAAAAAGAGAAAATGCTATAAATGTGGGAAGAAGACTCATATGACCAAAGACTGTCCTGAAACTGAGGACATAAGGCTTGCTGACACTGCTAGTTCCAACATTGCAAAAACCAGCAGTTTTGTAAGTAACATGGTCATTGAGGAGAGTATCCAAGCCGATACAATCCAAATTGGAAATATTAGTGTAGATCTAAGTGGTCCATCAAAAAATGTTGATGAAGGAGAACTCATCCTTATGATGAGTTCCGCTAAAAAAACTAATATTTTCTAATGACACTCTGCAGGTTAAACAACCAAGCTAGGTTTGGTACGTGGAAAGCAGCTGCTCAGGCCACATGACAGGTTGCAAAGATTTTCTGAGTGATCTCAGGCCTGAAAAAGGGCCAAAAGTCACCTTTGGGGACAATGTTCAGGGATCCACAGAAGGATATGGAACCCTTTAAGCTGGGGCTGCAATATTCAAAAGAGTAGTCTAAGTGTCTGGGCTAAAACATAAACTTATTAGCATTAGCCAACTGTGTAATGCTGGCTACAAGGTTAACTTTGATGAGCACTTGGGATACACACTGGATCCTAAAGGCAAAGTTGTGTTGTGTGCACAAACGAACAAAGGTGTATATGCTGTGGACAGGAAATCTGTTGATCCTACATCTGAAACCTGCTTTATCTCAAGGAGGAATGCAAACCTAAACTGGTTATGGCACAAAAGGCTATCACACCTGAACTTCAAGAATATCAGCAAACTCTGTAAGAAAGAGTTGGTAACAGGTTTGCCTTCTATAACCTTTGTTAAGGATAAACTCTGCATAGCTTGTGAGGAAGCCAAGTAGAGAAAAACATCTTTTAAATCCAAACATAATTTTTCTATTGATACTCCTCTCTCCTTAATCCATATGGACTTGTTTGGACCTGTCAGTGTCCCATGTCTAGGAGGTAGAAGATACACTCTAGTAATGGTTGATGAGTTCTCCAAGTTTACATGGGTGATCTTCCTAAAGACCAAAGGAGAGGCTTCCAGAGAAATTATTGGATTTATTAAGAAGATGGAAGTTTTGAACTCTACTCAAGTCAAGCAGCTTAGAAGTAATCATGGTACTAAATTCAGAATCAGTACTCTTGAGGACTTCTTTGAAGAAAAGGGATCTCTCAAAACATGTCAGCTGTAAGAACTCCACAACAAAATGGAGTTGCTGATAGGAGAAATAGTACTCTCATTGAAGCTGCTAGAACCATGCTATGTGCATCAGGTTTGCCTTCATCATTTTAGGCTAAAGCTATCAACATTGCATACTTCACTCAAAACCGCTTCTTAGTTGTGAAAAGGTTTAATAAGACTCCTTATGAGTTAATCAAACGGAGAAGGCCAAATATAAGTTACTTCCATGTGTTTGGATGTCCCTGTTTCATCCTGAATCAAAGGGATCAGCTAGCTAAATTTAAACCCAAAGCTGATGAAGGTGTGTTTGTTGGATATTCTACTGTCTCTAAAGCCTACAGAGTATACAACTACAAAATAAAGGTGATAGATGAATCTATAAATGTCAACTCTAAGGAGTCTAAGTCTGCTTCTACCAAAGCTGTTACTGAATCAGTTTTAGGAGAATTCAGCTTTGATGATCTTATGCATTCCATTGACGAACAGATGGACTCAAAAGCTTCCACTTCACCCAGAGTGGAACCTCTTAACCATAATGGGCATGATGATGATTATGTTGGTACACCTTGTGTGAATATGTGTACTGATATAATTAATGCACCATGTCCAGAACAGATCAATGCTGATTTCCCTTAATCCTCTTCTGATGTGTTCAACAATAGAGATTCATGTTCAATAGGTGAACAGGCTCAAGACAATAGTGTGTCTGAAAATCTTGAAAGTTGTTCTGCAAGACCTGATGAAAATGAAAATGATACAGGAGAATCTTCATTGAAACATGAATCCTATGTGGATCAGGTGTCACCCCAATGATCAAATAATTGGTGACATCAACAAAGGGGTACAAGCCAGATGGGACAGCTTAGGAAACTTTTGTATGTTTTTTAGTTTTGTATCCCTGATGGAGCCAAAGAAAGTAGATGATGCTCTTAAAGATTCCAATTGGATCACTGCCATGCAAGAAGAGCTCAATCTATTTAAGAGAAACAAAGTATGGAAGCTGGTCCCTGTTCCTAAAGGTAAAACTATAATTGGCATCAAATGGGTTTTCAGAAACAAGATGGATGAGCAAGGTCATGTCATTGGAAATAAGGCAAGACTTGTTGCTCAAGGCTATAGGCAAGAAGAAGGCATAGACTATGATGAAACATTTACTCCAGTGGCCAGGTTAGAAGCAAATTTATTTGTTTCTAGCTTACGCTGCCCATAAGAGCATGAAGGTATTTCAAATGGATGTCAAGAGTGCATTTTTGAACGATAAGCTGCAGGAAGAGATATATGTCAAGCAGCCTCCAGGTTTTGAAAGTGAACAACATCCAGGTTTTGTCTATAAGTTGGACAAAGCTCTCTATGGTCTAAAACTAGCCCCTAGAACCTAGTATGACACTCTTACTAATTTCCATATGAGCAATGGTTATTCCAGAGGTAAAGTGGATACCACATTGTTCGTAAACAAGGTGAAAACTAATATTATGCTTGTTCAAATATACGTGGATGACATAATATTTGGTTTTACTAATGAACAGTTATGCAAGAACTTTTCACTTCTTATGAAATCTAAATATGAAATGTGCATGATGGGTGAACTTACTTTTTTTCTTGGATTACATGTTAAACAAACCTAAAATAGATTTTTTGTTAATCAAAGAAAGTATACCTTAGATCTTCTAAAAAAGTTTAAATTTGATCAAAGTTCTCCCATCAAAACCCCAATAGCAACCAATGTAAAGTTGGATGTTGATGCCTATGGCAAATCTGTTTCAGTAACAGCTTACATAGACATGATTAGGAGCTTTCTATATTTAACTGCTAGTAGACCAGATATTATATTTGCTATCTGTTTATGCGCTAGGTTTTCAAGCTGATCCAAAAGAATCACATCTAGCTGCTATCAAAAGAATCTTTAGATACCTAAAGGGTACACCAGGTTTGGGTCTTTGGTATCCCAAAGACTCCAGCCTTGAACTAAATGGCTATTCAGATTCTGATTTTGCAGACTGCAGGTTAGATAGGAAAAGCACAACAGGTGGATGTCAACTCCTTGGTGGAAAGTTGATCAGTTGGTGTAGCAAGAAACAGAATTCTGATTCTACTGCTGAAGCTGAGTACACTGTTGCTGGAAGCTGCTGTGGGCAGATTCTATGGATGCAGCATCAGCTTGAGGATTATGACATTGTATATAGGAAAACTCCTATTCTGTGTGATAATACAAGTGCCATAGCTATCTCCAATAATCCAGTCTTCCACTCTAGAAGAAAGCATATTGAGGTCAGACATCACTTCATAAGGGATCACATCCAAAAAGGTAATGTGGAGGTAAGTTTTATTTCCACAGAAGAACAGCTTGCAGACATTATTCAACAAACCTCCTGATGAAAACAGGTTTAATTACCTTGTAAGCGAGTTGGCTATGTTAAATAAAAGTGACTAAGTGTCATTGATGATCTAAAAGATCGGTTGTTCAAATTTGTCAAAATTTCTCTGAACAGCTTGGACAGGACTGGTTTTACTTGTCCTATACTTAGCCAGTTTTTGAAATTTTGAACAGCTTGGACGTATCACAGGCATCACCAAATAAGTTTTCATCTCAAACCTGTTCTGTTGTACAAACTCCCGATCTGCTCACTCTCCAAATCTTTTATACAAGGCTAAGCCTTGTAACTTGTTCAGCTATTGAACACGTTCCACGATGAAACCTGTTCTCATATAGTTGCATAGGTTGCATGAACAGCTTGAAGAGTGATCAGTGTGTGATTATACCTGTTCATCACAGGTTTGAACAACAGCTTAGATCATCAGTTTTTAATTACCTTTCTTCACATTTAAGTTACTTAAATTAAGTATTCATTTAACTTAATTACCTACGGATAATGTTTGTTAACGTGTGTTAGTAGTTAAAAAGGTCAAGTGGTCTGATAACCGTTGCGAGATGGCAAACCGATCCGTTTTCCGTTAAGAACATTTCAAATCAACCACCCAAACCTTTCTCTCTCCCACTCACTCACACTCAAATATTATAAATACCTAAACCACTGTTTCATCATCATCTTCTTCTCTACTGCTTCTATAACTTCCTGATAAACCCTAAACTGACTAAGTGTCAAATATCATGCATCACTACTACTTTCCAAAATGGCTCACCAAAACAACCCCCTTTTACCTGTGTTCGTTGGTGATGATGTTGAAAAACATCCCTCTGTCACCACAATGCTCACAACCGAACCCACCAACTACATTGCCAATCTGACCATTCCCAAAAATTATGTGGGAAAAGTGTCAAGATCAAAATCACCTAAGATTAACTGGTTTGAATGATTAGAGTTAAACCAATACTCTTGTTTTGAATCAAAGTCCAATTAAGAAGTTTGTGGAATAACACTTAATTGTTTTAGGAAAAACATTCAGAACAATAAAAAAACAGACAATCAATAAACAAAATTAATATCAAGGATTTGGTCTTGTTCTTTTTCTAATTTTTTTTGGCAAGTTCAGCATTTGCAGCAACTTGGGCTTCTTTTGAAACAAATTTGATCTTTGGTGTTTCAATCAGAATACCCTTTCCTTTATCTGAAGCTACTGCTTGAACTGTTGCTGTTGCTTGGACTGTTGATGATGGTTCTTGAATTCCTTCTCTGATTAACACACCCACTGGCCTTTTAAGGGAAGCAGCTTCAACTTCTGGACTAACAGTTTGAGAAACTGGTGGGACTATTAGACTAGAAGTTGAAGCTGCCAGATGTGAACTTGAAGCAGTTTGGACTGAATGTGGGATCTCCTGATTCTCCCCCTTTTTGGATGCATTTGTTTGATCCGAAGGACCAAAAACCATTGCTAACAGTGTTTGAATCTGTTTCTCTAGCTAAATAATCTTGTTTCCATAGAGCTTCAACCTAAGTTGAAATTGGGCAAGCTTTTGCCGTTGGACTGCTAAGAGCTGTTGAAGTACAATTATTTTTGACCCCTGTGCAGCAATAGTGGACTTGTAATGTTCCAAAATAGCTACAACAGGTTTCAGTTGAGGATCCGTCAAAACCATCAGTTGCAGAATGGCCTCAAGATCTTCAAATGATAAAGGGATTTGAGATCTATCACTGGCACCAATACTAGATGTATGAGAAGTATCTGGGCCCCTTTGTTCATGGTACTGGGAACTTCCAGAAGGTGCGTGAACACCCTCTGTTGCCATGAGAGTGGTCTTAGGTATGTTGGAACTGTCCTGTGCCCCTTGTGTAGAGACATCAGTAGTTCCAGCCACAAAACCCATATGAACATCCTCAGAAGGGATGTTCACCTCCATGTTTAGGATGGGAGTATCCTAAGTGTGTGCCCTTTCGATATGTTGTGCAAGAGTATCCTCTTGCACAGGGATATTTGGCTCTGGGTGTTGGACGGAGGAGGAAGGAGCACCTGCAGTCCTTTGTTTCCTTTTAGTATATATTTTTAGTAGTGGGGCTCGGGAGGTACGTATGGTAGAAGGATCAGAGGGGATATCTGTATCATGGGGAGTGGGTTGGGATACTGGGGGTGAAGCAGTAATGTTGGCTAAGCCTGCTTAGGATCCTCTCCCCTGTTTCTTGGAAAGATAGCCTGCATTTCTTGAGGCAATGAGACATCAACATTATGAAAAGTGGCACTTTGTTTAAAAAATCTTTTCACAGATGGTAAAGAGTGCCTATGGGAAACATATTTCCTTTTATGTATTTTTATCTTATTGCAAGGATTTGCAATTATTTCAGACAAAAACCGAGGATACATAAAAAATTTCTCATTGTTTAAGGCATGATGCCTCAACATCCCTTGACAAATCATATTTGAAAAATTGAACTGTTGGCCTGTGGATAAGCAAACTAGTGCAGTTGCAATATTTGAAGAAAATTCAGACCAACCAGTTCTTTTAGGGATTAAATATTGTTGAATGATATGTACAAGGTATTTCCATTTGGGGCCAAAATGTGCTTTGAAGAAAGTAAAAGAATCAGTTTGTCCCCTATACCATATTTCAAAAAGACCTTCATGTAACGCAGATGCAAGTGTTGTCGAATAGATTCTTCTGAGATGGTGATGGGATGACCATCAATGGTAGAAACAAGAGAATTGATTTCATCTTGTGTACTCAGAGTGGCTTAACTCCAGAATTGCACTATGTGTGTTACATAGATAGTGGGGTTTACAATGAGAGCATAGTTGATGGATGAACTGCGAAGGAAATCCATCATTTCATGAAAGCGTTGCAGTTCATCATGCTTTAGGGTGTATGGGAGGCAGTTGTGTTCTTTAACAAACTCCATTGGTGCTCGAGAGAAGTTAGGGTTTTGCTCGAAGATTTGAGAATCGAACAGGGAGGGAATGAGAGGGCTCTGGAAGATATTTAGAAACTGGCAGTTGTAACTGAACGAAACTGTGACTTTTAAGGGTTTGGATTTTAAAAATATATGGTCCCGCGTACAAACACCTTATAAATGACTGAAATGCCCTGCACACTTAACAGATCAAGTGAACAGCTAACATTCCGAGAAAATAAACTAGCAGCTTGAGAATATTGTCAAGCTGTTAGATATTTACTGAGCAATAGCTATAGAAGCAGTGTCTCCCCCTTAACTAATCATATCTAACAAAGAATTTACACAAATTATAGAATATGGTATTGTAAGGTAGATTAATTCATGTTTACCATACCAATATTTTATACCAGAAAAGTGAATGTTCCTACATCAAATGGTTTAGTAAAAAGATCTGCTAACTGATCATCCGTATGAATTTTGGTAACTTGAATTAACTTCTTTTCATTACAATCCCTTAAAAAATGAAATCCAATGTCTATATGCTTGGTTTTGGGAAACTTTACTGGACTTTGTGCAATATTGATTGCACTTGAATTGTCAATATAAATAGGAGTAGATAGAAAGTTCATACCATAGTCTCTTAGTTGGTTCTGAATCCACATAACCTGAGAGCAACAACTAGCAGCTGCTACATATTCTTCTTCAGTGGATGAGGTAGATACCGTGGTTTGCTTTTTGCACTGCCAAGAGACTAGTCTTGCACCTAGATATTGACATCCTCCAGTTGTTGACTTCCTGTCTATATTGCAACCTCCATAGTCACTGTCAGAATATGCTGTTAATTCAAGAGGAGAATCCTTAGGTTACCATAGGCCTAAATTTGGTTGGCCTTTTAGATATCTAAAGATTCTCTGGATAGCAAAAACATGTGAGTCCTTTGGTGCACATTGAAGCCTGGCATCAACACAAACAACAAACATTATATCTGGTCTGGAAGATGTGAGATACAGCAGTAAACCTATCTAGGATCGGTACAAATGAATATCCACGTCTACTCCTTCTTTATCTGCATCAAGCTGCTTATGAGTGTCCATTGGTGTGCTTGCAACTTTGGTGTCCTTGTATCCAAACATCTCAAGAATGTCATTCACATACTTTGACTGGCTGATGAATAGGCCAGTGGGCTTGATAGACTTTGTGAACAATGGTATCATTTGATGATCCTTGCGAAGTATGTCATTTGATGATCCAAAAATGATATCATCAACATAGATCTGAACAAGAAGGATCTCTGATTTGATAGACTTTGTGAACAATATCTTGTCTAGAGTACCTCTCTTGAATCCATTTTATAGTAAGTAGGAAGACAGAGTGTCATACCATGCTCTAGGAGCTTGGTGTAACCCATAGAGTGCCTTATCTAACTTGTAAACTCTGTCAGGATACTTGTAATCTTCAAACCCAGGTGGTTGACACACATATACCTCTTCATCAATTGTACCATATAGGAATGCAGTTTTTACATCCTTTTGATACACCTCGAACCCTTTATAGCTTGCATAGGCTAGAAACAGTCTGATGGCTTCAATCCTTGCTACTGGGGCAAAGACATCATCATAGTCTATTCTTCTTCTTGTGTGTAACCTTGAGCTACTAGCCTTGCTTTGTTCTTGATCACTATACCTCTTTCATCCTTTTTTTTTTCATAAAAACCCATCTTATACCAATTGCCCTCTTTCCTTTAGGCAAATCAACTAGTTGCCAAACATTCTGAATCTTGAGTTGCAATAGCTCTTCTTGCATGGCTTCAATCCAAGATGGATCCTTCAGAGCCTCAGATGTGTCCTTGTGGATCATATTCCTTGTCTGCATAGGTGTGCGTGGATCTCCCATGATCTGGTTGAGAGGATGATATTTGTGAACTCTGAGTGTAGGTTCAGTTTCTATCTAAATTGAGCTTCCCAGGTTGGTGTCATCACCTTATGCATTTGATGATTCTGCTTCAGAAACAAGTTGATCTGGAGTTGGTTCTGGCAGCCTCTATTAATGTTACTTAATTCTTTCTTTCAGATACTCCATTTTGTTGTGGTGTCCTAGGTGCACTGTATTGTTTTGCAATTCCTTTTGACTCACAGAAACTGTTTAGATCATGATTTTTAAACTCAGTTCCATTGACTGACTTGATCACCTTTACTTTTGAGTTAGATTAGTTTTCTATTTTTAGAATAAAGGATTTAACTAACTCAGCAATCTCATCCTTAGTCCTATGAAAATAAACCCATGTAAACCTGGTGAAATCATCAACAGTAACTAAACAATAGGCTCTTCTATTCAAACTCAAAACAGAAGTTGGACCAAAGAGATCCATATGAAGGAGATGAAGAGAAGAAGAGATTGAGTTTACGTCTTTGGCCTTATGAGAAGTTTTGTGTTGCTTGCCTTTGAGGCAGGCTACACAATGATCATAACATACGAAATCCTTTTGTGGTAAACCTCTTACCAAGTTATGTTTGACTAAGGCATTCATAGATTTGAAGTTCATGTGACACATCCTTCTGTGCCAAAGTGCAGACTCATTAGATGATGCTTTCGATATTAAACGGCTTAAAGTATTAGCTTTGGATGATTTTTCTGTGTCCAAACAGTATACACTGTCCTTTCATGGTGTTCTTAGTAAAACAAGATTTTCAGGTATTTTAAAATCTTTTGAAAGGACAATGCATTCAGAGTCTGTGAACAAAACAACATTCCTTTTGTGACACACTTGAGACACACTCAGTAAGTTATACTTCAGCTATTCAACATACAGTACATCATTAAAGATCATGTTACCTACTTTGACAGTACCTTTACCTTTACCTTACCTCCATTGGAGTTTCCACCAAATGCAACATATCCTCCTTCAAAGCTTTTGAAATTTGACAATCATTCAGAGTTGTCTGTCATGTGTCTGGAGCAGCCACTGTCCACATGCCATCTTGTTTTGTGTTGGTTCTTGTGGTTGCCCTGCACAGTGAAAAGCTCAGTTAGTAGTGGAGTAAACCCAAACCAAGTTGGTTTTGGGTTGTCCATGTGCATTAACATAACTAAATATTGTTTGTGTCTTTTTAAACTTAATGAGATCCATTGGTGTATTATGTGATGAGTATTTAGTTATGACTTGGGGTATCCAGGTGTTCTTTCCAATTTTTTCTTTAACAGTCTCAGATGATTCACTACCAGTTCCAGTATTTGGCTTAACTGTTGGAACTGGATGTTGATTGTCAGCAGCTTTAGATTTTGCAATGCCACTTCCAACTTTTGACTTAACAGTTCCAGCTTTTGCATTAGCAGTTTGAACTGTGGTTTTGCCTTTAACACACCATTCCTGCTTCACACTCAATTTAGATTTCATTAAAGCTTGTTTTTTATGTACAAGCTGTCTTTTGTTGATCTTTACAAACCTGTGGTCGACTATGTTCTTTGGAACTGGTGTGACAGGTTTTGAGGCCTTTAAAGCTTTTGGTTTTTGTGAAACAGCTTGTTTTTGAAACACAGTTTGCCTTTCAACAAGTGGCTTATACAGACTTTGCTTGGCCAAATGGTTTTTCCTGCCACAGTGAAAACATCTTTTGACTGTTTGGATTGGAGAACCAATTTTGTATGACCATAACTGATTCTTATTCCTTTGATTTCCCCTCACCTGCTGTTATGTGGGAAACTTCTGTACACCATGCTCTTGGCATGTGCAGACTGGAACATTTTTACCCTTTTTACCTTTCTTGGAAGAGGATGCAACATTACAGTTAGAAGGTACAGAAACATGTGAAGCATGTTTGTATTCACTCATCTTCTCTTTTCCTTTCACACTGTTGGTTTCTTCTCTCAGGCTTCTAGTTCTAATGGGGTTGACAAACAGGAGTTACTATGGGTTCACTCATAGTTTTGGAATTACTTTATGCTTCCTCACTTTGACTGCCTACCTTACAAACCAGTGCATCTTCCAACTCAAGCTTATCCTCAAGGATAGGATCTACAAACTTCATCTTCTCATCTAGAGGTTCATTCACCAGCCTATCAGCAACTTCACTCATAGGAAGAATGTATTTGTTATTATAAGGAGGTGGGGTAGCATTGTACCCTATTCCTTCCTTGGGATTTAGTTTAGATTTTACCCTATCTTTAAACTGTACTTCCATTAGGTGTTCTAGCTTTTGATTGGCCATCTTAAAGTTACCCAAATCAATGTTTATACAATATACTTTCCTGTGAGCTTCTAGCACTTTTTGTTCAACCTCTTCTAGTTTCTTATTAAGGCTCTCTATTTTCACTTCAAGTTCATTTTTCTCCCACTCATGATATGTCCTATCATGTCCCATCTGAATCTCATTATCCTTATAGTCATTTATCTATTTTTCAAGATCCACTATTGCCTGAATATACTCATACCTCCTTACTTCCATCTTAGCTAGAGTTTTACACATGCTTTCATTATGACCTCTGTATTTTCTAAGTATAATTTGCATGCTTGGGAGCAGAGTTTGGTATTTACCTCAGACGGTAGTTCAGTGGAAATGACACTTGTGGTTTCTACCATAAGAGCTTGATTCTGAAACTCCTCTTCTGTTTGGTCACTCCAGTCAAAAATAGTGTCTTCTTGTGAAACAAGAGCCTGTGAAGAGTGTGTTTGACTTGTATGTTGGGGTCTTTGTGGCTGCTGACTTTGTGATCTACACTCTTTAGCAAAGTGTCCAAGTTTGTGGCATTTGAAACATTCAACCTTTGATTTGTCAAATGCTGTCTTGCCTTCTGACCTGGCCTGAATTTTTGTTCTGCCAGTCCTTTTAAGAAACCTTTTAGCCCTCATAGTTAACATGGCATGTTGCCACTTTAAATCCATCTCCTCTAGATCATCAGGATGGATTTGCTCCAGATCTTCAGGATTAAGAGCAAATAGTCCATCACTTGCAACAAATGCCTTATAATGGACCTCAGAAGTATTACCATCAGTATCTTTAAAAGAATCACAGCAGTTTGATTTATTAGTAGGTGCAGATGATAATAGAGCAGTGTTTTGATTATAAGAAAAGGGTTTCTTTTTATTTTCAATTTCAGACTCAAACACTCTCAAGCTGTTGTAGACATCATCCAACTCTATTTCATTTAGAGTGTCCTTTGTTCTCCATTGAGCAGCATATACTGTCCATTCTCTACCAAGAGATCTGAGAAACTTTCTGTTTACCTCATCTTGATCCAGACTAACCTTAGCACTCCCTAATTCACCTAACAACTTATTGAACCTATCAAATATTTGATTAAGATTTTCATTCTTTCCACCAGAAAAATTTTCATACTGCTGTTTTAAAAGATCTTTTTGGTTTCTTTTTTTGCTAGCATTTCCAGCAAATATTTTGTCTAAAGCAAGCCATAGAGAATGAGCAGTATAGAATTTTTATAAACTGATGTTGATAAGCATTAGGAATGGCTATCTGTAAATAGTGAGAGCTTTAACTTCATTCATTCTAGCCTTTCTCTCAATCTAAGCTTTTGGAGGTGTTCTTGTTGGTTTGCCTTCAGCATCCAGTTCAGGATCAACTGCAGGAGGATTTTCAACAGCTTCCCATAGGGCATAATCAAAAAATTGAATGTGCTGTTCAATCCTGAGTTTCCACATCTCGAACTCAGTGGGTTTGAGCATAGGCACCTTAATTCCTTGCCCAGATCCACTGCTGCTGCCATCAAACTCCATTGCAGAAAAAGATTTAAATACTTAAAGATGAAAGTTTCTGACTTTGAAAACAAAGAATAAAACAAAACAGAACCTATTGCTCTGATACCACTTGTCAAGATCAAAATCACCTAAGATTAACTGGTTTGAATGAATCAGAGTTAAACCGATAATCTTGTTTTGAATCAAAGTCCAATTAAAAATTTTGCGGAATAACACTTAATTGTTTTATGAAAAAATTTCAGAACAATAAAAGAATAGACAATCAATAAACACAATTAATATCAAAACCTTTATATCACCAATCTCTGATTACAATCACCTCTAATCTGTTTGATTAGACGAAGAACACAAACTGTTCTTAAGGTTTTTCAACCTTAGAGGCTTTGGAAACTTAATCAGAACGCAGATTACAATATGAATTTCTTAGGCACCGAGTTACTTGAGAAAGACCTAGCCTATCTCTATTTACAGCATTCTGATTTGCTTCCTTGACAAACTGTGATTTCTATTGAGTGGATATCTTTTGAAGATCTTCAAATCTTGAAATTTTTATCACTTCCTGATTTGTATCACTTTCTGTTATCTGATTGTTAAGCAGCTTGAACTTTAACTCTGGCAGCTTGAACTTTTGAACTAGCAGCTCGATTTTCTTGAACTAGCAGCTTGAACTATGTAAATACACAGAAAGACTACTAACAGTTGGAGAAATCCTAACTAACAGCTTGACATACTTATATTATTTCCCAACAAAAAGGCTATGAACCCATGGTGGAGTTTATTTTAAAGCTAGCAAGACAGCGGTGACAGGTCTGTACCGACGTACAACAAAGCGACTTATCTTGCTAACTCGAGTCAAACCAGAGGCAACAGGTCTGTACTTACGTACAACAGAGTTACTTGTTTTGACTCTCAATTTAGTATCATGATTTTTTCTATTCTTTTCTTTTCTTTAAGATGTATATGATGTTGCCATACATCCCCCAGAAAGTTTGCATACCTCATTTAGAATCAATGTCTGTATGTCTTTAACATAAAAATTAAGACCATTTGGTCATACATCTAAGTTAGTGACACGACTGATTTTTTCATGAATATTTTATTAGCCTTGAGACTCCCTTTATGTATTATGCCTACAAACATATCAAACTAGATAATGTATAAGACTTAGAATTTTAGGTGCATTATGTGTGAAAGCTATGTACCTATGTATCTAAGACTTAACTCATTTTCTGATATTCTCTTTTTTTGAACTTTTTATGGTTTTCGCTCCTTTTTTTTGTTTTTCATAAATAAGAGTAAGAAAATAAAATAACCTACTCTTACTATAAAAATAAATTCTCCTACGCTACTAAACTTACTATTAAAAGAAAGAAATTCTACTGCTATAAAAGGAAATAAACTCTACTAAGGTCAATTTACTCTGGATTACGCATTCCGTTTAGTTGAACTAAATACTCAAAACGTGACTTATCAAAAGATTTGGTAAATAAATCCGCATTATTATCATCCGTTGCACCTTTTACCAGCTTAATTAAGTTCTTTTCAGCACAATCACGAATAAAGTGGTGTCTTATGTCTATGTGCTTGGTTTTACTATGTTTAACTGGATTATTTGTTATTGCAATAGTTGACTGGTTATCTATCCTAATAGGTGTATGAGTATAAGTCAAACCGTAATCCCGCAATTGTTGTTGTATCCACAGAACCTGTGAACACCAACTACCCCAGCAACATATTCGGCCTCACACGTTGACACGGCTACCGAAGTCTGTTTCTTGCATTGCCAGGAAACTAGCCTCCCTCCAAGGAACTGACAACCTCCAGTTGTTGACTTGTGATTCAAGTTGCATCCTCCATAGTCTGAATCCGTGAACGCCTCCAATTCCAGATCGCCCTCCGCGTGATACCAAAGTCCCAGCTTCGGTTTCGACTTGAGGTATCTCAGAATTCGCTTCACAGCTGTCATGTGCATCTCTTTTGGATTAGCTTGAAACCTAGCACAAATACACACAGCAAACGTTATATCAGGTCTAGAAGCAGTTTAATAAATGAGTGACCCAATCATGGCCCGATATAACGTCGGATCCACATCGGTATCACTTTCTGTAACCGGTCTGAGATTATGATTCACTTGAATCGGCGTGCTGAAGTGAGCTGTCAGCTTGGTTCCTTCCATCCCGAAGCGCTCTAAGATGTCATAGACGTACTTCGTTTAATGAATAAACATGCCCTCCTTCCTCTGTTCGACTTGCAAACCCAAGTTTAATTCACCCATCGCACTCATCTCAAACTTAGACTTCATCACCTTTTCAAAGTCTGTGCACATCTGCTCGTCTGATGATCCAAAAATGATATCATCGACGTACACTTGTACTAAGATGATATCTATTCTTCCTCTCTCAAACCCATTGTCTAAAAGATGATTGGATAGAGTCTCGTACCACGCCCTCGGTGCTTGATGTAATCCATACAAAGCCTTATCTAACCGATACACTCTGTCTGGATATTTTGGATCTGTAAACCCGGGCAGCTGTTCCACATACACCAGTTCCTTCACTTTCCCATAAAGAAAGGCACTCTTTACGTCCAGTTGATAAACCTTAAATCCTTTGAAGGAAGCAAAAGCTAGAAACAAACGAATTGCTTCCAACCTTGCCACTAGCGCAAACACTTCATTGTAATCGATTCCATCCTCTTGGTTGAAGCCCTTTACCACCAGCCTTGCTTTGTTGTGAGTGACTATACCCCGATCATCTCTCTTGCACTTAAAAACCCATTTGGTTCCTATTGCAACGTCTCCTCGGGGTAATGGAACTAACTCACACACTTCTAGTTTCCTAAACTGTGACAGTTCTTCCTGCATCGCTTCAGCAAGAGTTGTCTTTCAGTGCCATTTGCACATTTTTCGGCTCTCCTTGCGAGATGAAACATGAGTAGAAGCAAGTATGAAAGGCCTCGGAGTCATTGATCATCGACAACAACACCGTGTTGTTATTCAAACTACTCCTAGTCCTCACACCAGCATTAGGATTTCCTATGATACTCTCAATAGGATGATTCTTATTATACCTAGATGTTTCTATCTCGTCAACCCTAAGATTATCTCCCAAATTTGATCCTATCTCTCCTAACGGAGGAACGACTTCAGACTCTACATTTTCCTCCTCATGGACACTGTCTTCAGAGTTAGAACTTGTTGTCTAATTCTCGTTTGAAGGCATTTCAGAATCATTTTCTACTGGAGATCTATCTTTAGTTGTAGCAGGCTCAGATGTTGATGGAAAGGTGGTCCTCGGAAAACTTTGACCCTCATCATTCAGATTTAATGACGACATGTCCTGTTCGATTGTACCTGCGTTTCCATCCAAAGGAATGTTAAATGATTCAAAAAATTTGTCATAATCAAAAATCCAATCCGGACCAGTTTGGGGTACATGTGTATAACTTGTGACATCAATGTTATACACAATCTCTACTGTAGCATTTGATTTGTTAAAAACCCGTTTGTTTGGTGAGTTCGGCACATAACCTAGGAGGTATCCTTCGTCAACCTTTTCACTAAACTTAGGTTGATGTTTTGTTTTCATTAACGTACATGGTACCCCAAATGGTTCGAATCCAGTTAAATTAGGTGGCCTTTTATTCAAAACTTCATAACAGGTTTTGTTCAATGATTTGACAGTAAGGACCCGGTTTAAAACATGGCACGCGGTATTCACTGTCTCCCCTAAAACATGGTAGGAAGCTTTGAATCCGAAAGCATGGTCCTTTCTACCTCAATGAAAGTCCTGTTTTTCCGTTCTGCCACCCCATTTTGTTGTGGCTCATAAGGTGCACTAAATTGATGCACTATGCCCTTTGGTAGGCAATATACACCAATAACCGTGTTTTTGAATTCTGTTCCGTTATCACTTCTGATACGCTTAACCCTCGTTCTGTAAGAACTTTCCATTTGGTCTAAGAACCCGATGAGCTTGGCAGCTGTCTCGTCCTTTGTACCTAAAAAGAAAACCCAAGAGAAGCGTGAGTAATTATCAGTAATAACCAAAACAATACCAACTACCACCTATACTCCTTTTGTTGACTGGTCCGAACAGGTCCATATGCAACAAATCGAACGTGGTAGATATTGAGTTCTGAGTCTTGGACTTGTGAGCCTTTCGTGTGTTGTTTTCCTTTCTTGCACGGTAGACACTTGTCCTCGAACTGAAAACTCTTCATATGAACACCTTGCACCAATCCATTTTTAGTAATGTAATTCATCTTTCTTAGGTGCAAGTGTGCCATGCGTCTGTGCCATAAAACTGATTCAGTCTCTGAAGCTTTTGATAGTAGACAAATTGGTCCCATCGAAGATTCTGACTTGTTCATATCGAGCATGTACAGGTCATTCTTCCTTGGAGCCCTCATAAGTATCCATTCTTTAGGTACTTTGAATCCCGGTTTCAGCACTAACGCCTCAGTATCAGTGAAAAGTACTGAGTTCTTCTTATCACAGATTTGAGATACACTAATGAGATTGTGAACCAGTTTATCAACGTGATAAACTTGATCCAGTTTGGTAGTCCCATTAGTGACCACTCCAGTATCGGTGATGTTTCCTCCCTTATTAGCAGCGAACGATACAAATTCCTGATTCTCTCCCTTGAAGTCTGCGAGAAGACTTCTTTCCCCTGTCATGTGCCTGGAGCAACCACTATTGACGAACCACTTGTTGTTTGGACCTGTAGTTATCTCCTGCACATGAAAGAAAATAGGTTAGTTATCACGGGGAACCCAAGCCATAACTGACTTGGTAATACCATTCTCGTCCACATACTTGAACTCTTTCAAATACACGTCTCTCCTTTCAGGTGACTTGGGTTTTTGATTTAGAGCCTATTATGGTGCAGAGTGATTTAAGTTCACTCTCGGACTTTGTGTAGCCATTTGCTGTGGAGCTCTTGAATAATTTCGATTATAAGGAAATTCCGATTGATATCCCTGAGCTCTACTTGGTGTTTGATGTCTTACAGGAGTGTGTGACCTAACCGGAGTGTAAGCTCTGCTAGGTGTAGTACTCCTATAATTCTGTTGCGCTCCTGACCTAGATTGATTAATGACTCTATTCGGTGAATTAGTCCTAATCACTTCATTGGGTCGACCTGACACAGGCGTTTGTTTCACAGCAGATTTTGGTGTGGCTTGCACAGTTTTCTCGGTATGATGAGAACTACTAGTGCTTGCAACACTTGTAGAATGCTTATGTTGTTCCGGTTTTCCAGTTTTAGGTGTAGAATCTACTTTCCTATGTGGACAACTAGAAGCAACATGCCCTCTTTCGTGACATCTAAAGCAATACATTTTTTCAATCGACTTTTTATGTGTGCCCTTTGACTTAGGTGTCTCACTAGTGTCTGGATCTTTCGTTTCAACTATAGTGACTGGTTCCTCCTCCTGATCATTAGAGTCAATTTTGTGTTGTCCTACAGGCTTATCACTAGAGGATTGCACATATTTAACCCTCTTAATCTTAACATTATTACTAGTCACCTTAGGGTCATTAGCTTTAGCAATTTCAGACACAGGTTCAGGTATTTCCTCTGATTCAACTGATTTTTCAGTTTTCTCCTGAGGTTGAGGTACATATATATTATTCAAAGGTGGAGGACTCTCATGATACCCTAGACCTACAGGCTTCTTAGACTGATGCTGTGCATCTAAGATCTTCCCTAGGTTGAGTGATGAGTTCCTAATCTTTTCAAGTTTACTGTTTACCTCAGCTACCTTTACTCTAGATTCAGCTAGCTCTACCTCTTTGGTTTTAAGCTCTTTTGTCAATGCCTCAACATGCTCGTACGTTAGTTCTAATTTAACACACTGTTCGCTGCTTGTCCTTAGAACTATGAGATCTTGTGCATCTGCCTTAAGCTTATTTCTAAGATCTTCCTTGATATCTAATAAGCTAGCGTTGTCTGATTTTAATGATTCATTTTGAGCAAATATAGTTTGATGTGATTCCAGTACTAAATTTAACCTATCGTTAGATGTAGCACATAAAGCACAAAAATTATGGAAAATAGAGATGTTCAGAATTACCTTGGCATGATCTGATTCCACGTTGGCCATCTGTGCGGCGAACCCCAGAATCGTCTGATCTTCAGACTTTTCTACCAACATCGGACTGATTTCATTCTGATTGTTGTCCCCTGTCTCTTCCTCTGCTGCTTCACTTCCAGTCTCGGTTACTTCAGCCATAAAGGCTCTAGCATTCGACTCTGGATGTGTACTCCAGTCATAAGTTCCATCTAGATGTCTGTCGATGTGACATTGGATAACAGACCAGCTATATTCGCCTAACTGGTTGAACTACCTAGTAGAAATCTCCCTTGAACGCAATTGCCATAGGCGGCCACAAATGAAGCCAACAGATTCAGATGGTCTTAAGCTGATTTTGCGCACATAGGCATCTTTGAAAACCCTTGAGATGTAGATGTAGATGTAGCCTGAGTTTGCTTTTTTCTGGTCTAGAAAACCCTAAGAAAGCCCGACTCACTGAGTCTTTTGATTCAACCATAGTCGATGTATCCCCAGAAAAGAATGCTGTAGTCGTTTTCACGTCAGTTGCCCCTGAAGATTTGGACTTCCCAAAGTACATGTCCGGATCCTGTACTTGTTCATAATCCCTTTCCTTCTTGAGCAATTCAAAGTGATATGACCTCAGCGTTCCAATAACATTTTCCAGACTTAGAGTATAGAACTTGTCTTCATCATGCTTTATCAGCGCCACGTACATCTCCCAATTGGCTGGTAAAGCATCCAGAAGCTTCACAATCTTCTCTGTCTCGCGATACTCCACATCGTGGTTGTCTAACTCAGTCAGCAGGTGTTAGAATTGAGTAATGGTCTCATCCAGCTTTTCGTTCTTCAAGGCTTTGAAGATCGCGAACTGCTGCTTGAGCATTTCCATTCTATTTTGTCTGACCCTCGGATTTCCTTCACACCGTTTCTCCAAAGCATCCCACAGCTCTTTTGCTATTTTCTGATTGCGGAAAGTGTGCAAGATCTCCTGAGGTAAAGCCATTCTTATGATAGCGAATGCCTGGTTCTTGGCTTCATAAAGTTTCTTACCACCGTCCTTCATCTTTGAATATGATAAGACTCTTTGTCGTCCTTCAACCTCTTCCGTCGGTGGAATGTATCCCTCGTCTATACAAATCCACATCCGCATATCATTAAATCTGGCGAAGTCGGCGAACCTATCCTTCTACCTATAATAGTCCTCTAATTTCATCAACTTAGGTGGAGAATTCGCCTTCCCGACCTCGTGATCCATATCAATGAACCTCTGTAGACTTGTCATTGCTTCAAATATTTTTGAATTTAAACTTAATTAATTTAATTCGAATTTATTTAAAATAACTCTTTCGAATTTGAGTAAATTCGAATCTAATTAATTTTAAACTTGTTTGGAATTAAAATCGAAATTAAGTTTGAAATCCAACTAAATTCGAAATTAATGTCAAATTCGAAGGTCTATTAAAGTCGAATTCCCTTATTTCAAATTTAAACAAAATTCGAAATTCTGAGCAAAGTCGAATTGGACAAACTCGAATCAAACCCTAAGGAACTTCGAAAGGAGCGTATTTTCTGACAAACTCGAAAATTGAGGAAACCCTAATACCCCCTTAATAAACTCGAGCGCCGCAAGTTCAAAAAACGGCTAATACTTCGACTTTTTCAAGTTTTTAGATTAAACCCATATTTTTACGAGTAAAAATAGTGATTTCGATCAAAAACTTGAACTAATACAAAGTATTTCCCGATATCTGACTTAGTAAACTCAAAAAACCTCCAAAAAACGTGATTCTAACCGTCCAAAACGTCAAGAAACCGAGGATGTTGCTTATGAACACGAAGAACACCAAGAACACCCAATGGCTCTGATACCACTTGTAAGGTCTTGACACTACGGATCTATCTTGACGCGACACCTGCCAACGAGTGCGGAATCCTCGTTAGCGGCTTTACGGATATATCATGCACGCCGAAACACGGAGACTACCACGGTGATAGACGAACAACTTAGAACGCCCTGACACAATGATTCTCTCCACACGAAACTCTCTGATATGGTTACCGTCATTTTTACAATAAAATTACAATTACACTACTTATGGTTAGCGTTTTGTTATTTTTTTTGTCACTTTCTCCAAAAAAATTTCCAAAATGACGATTTTACTTTTTCAATTTTTTTTGGTCTCTAATCATATATTTGTTTTATATTTCATTTTCTTAATAGTTTATTATTCTTAAATTGTTTGTTTAATATAATGTCTTATTATTAGTATTAAAATTTAACTGAAGTTACATATTATTTAATATGATTTTGTTACATTCTAAATTTTTGGGGAGTTTATTTGGTAATAGTTAGTTTAATTTATTTCCATGTAAATTATTTATTGTATTTAGAAGTTGAGGGGTGTAGTTTGTAAACTCCTCAATCTTACTTTTAATATTTAAGAGAAACCCTCCTAAGGTTTCGCACAACTATGTCTTATTCTAATTGAATGAAAGCGGCAGCCCACTTTTCATTTTTTTCTCTCTTACATATTCAACGATTGATTTAGTGTTCATTCTCATTGTTTGATTATTAATTTCATTGGCTTGTACTGTGAGTGCTACAGTTATTGAATGGGACGATTTAACAATTGGTTACGATCCAAAGATTTCTTTCCTTCTTCATTACGCTTTCCTTGTTTCTTCTTCTACGACGACCGTCGACCACCATAGCCACCGATTCTCAAGCATCAAAGCTCAATTCTCAGCCATTTTCGTTCATTTTTCTTGCATTTCTTTACCATCGTATTTGGTCCACTTTCTTATAGTGGACCCATTACTGCACATAATTTTGATCAGGGTTTGAGTTAGTTTTATATCTACATAGTTTAAAATAGGGTTGTGATATACTCCCATTGATTAATTAACTTGTGACTAAAAAACACTCCTCTTACCATCGGACCGTTCAATGTTTCAAGAAAATCATACATATGCATATACATATACATATACATACATACATACATACATACATACATACATACATACATACATACATACATACATACATACATACATACATACATACATACATATATATATATATATATATATATATATATATATATATATATATATATATATATATATATATATATATATATATATATATATATACACACACTATTTGTTGTTTAGCTTTTCTTTAGTTTTTTGCTTTAATATAAAAACATCTTCAACTTTTTCTCATATATAAATTAAAAACTAACAACCTTACAAGTTTTTAGTTTGAGATCGAATGTTTGTCGTTAACTTTACACTAATTTTCTTTTCACTTAATGTATAAATTATTTTTAAAACTAAACTTTTCGTCCATGTGCTTATATAAAACTTATGGTTACCTTCGTTTTTACATTAAAATTACAAATACAGTACTTATAGTTAGCATTTTGTTATGTTTTTTGTCCCTTTCTACAATATTTTTTTCAAAATGATGATTTTACTATTTCACTTTATTTCATTGTTGGTCTCTAATCAATTATTTGTTTTATATTTCATTTTCTTAATAATTTTTTATCTTATATTGTTTATTTAATATAATGTCTTATTATTAGTATTAAAATTTAGCTGAAGTTGTATATTCTTTAATATGATTTTCTTACATTCTAAATTTTAATCATGTGGAGTTTATTTTGTAATAGTTAGTTAAATTTATTTCCATGTAATTTATATTTTATTTAGAAGTTGAGGGGTGTAGTTTGTAAACTCCTCAAACTTGCTTTAATATTTAAAGAAAACCCTCCAAGGGTTTCCCACATCGTTTTCGTGTTCTAACTGAAAGAAAGCGACCATCCACTTTTCATCTTTTTTTCTCTCACATATTCAACAATTGATTGAGTGTTCATTCTCATTGTTTGGTTATTATTGTTATTGGTTTGTACTGTGAGTTAGGTTATTGGAAGGGACGATCTAACAATTGGTATCAAAGCCAGGTTACAATCCTGGGATTTCCTTCCTTCTTCATTGCGCTTTTCTTGTTTCTTCTTCTTCAACGAAAGTCGACCACCATAGCCACCGATTCTCAAGCATCAAAGCTCAATTCTCAACTGTTTTCCTTCGTTTTTCTTGCATTTCTTAACCGTCGTATTTGGTCCACTTTCCTATAGTGGACGCATTACTGCAGATAATTTTCGATCAGGGTTTGAGTTGGTTTTATGTCTACATAGTTTAAAACAGGGTTGCGATATACTCCCATTGATTAATTAACATGTGACTAATAAACACTCCTCTTGCCATCGGACCGTTCAAGGTTTCAAGAAAATCATACATATACATATACATATACATATACATATACATATAGATATACATACACATATATAAATATATATATATATATATATGTATATATATATATATATATATATATATATATATATATATATATATATATATATATATATATATATATATATATATATGAACTTTCAACCGTGTAAATAGGATTTCCCGTATATTATCAGCACCTTTAATGATTCTTTATCACACACAAAAAGAATGTCAACTCAATAATTGTGCAATGATGAAAGAACAAGAAGAATATTGAGAGAATAATAAAAAGTGGCGGGTGCTCTATCTCATTCAATTTCAACCGTGTAAACATTACAAAACCCTAGGAGCCTATTTCTAGGCTCCTTTAATTAAGAATGAAACATTGACAACTTTGGTCCCTTGACTATTACAAAGAAATAAACTACAAGGAAATAATAAACAAGGAAACTACTAAGTTAATATTTATTAAAAAACAACTCCCTATGATCGAGATAAAATGTCTAACAATCTCACCCTTTTCGATCATTTAGGAGGTCCTGGAACTCTGGCATGGTTCCTAGATTCTCGGAGTCCAAGGATGACGTCGAAGCGTCTGGTCACTTGTCTCAAATGTAGCCGTTCGTTCAGGAGTTCAATGTCGCTGATGGTGTCCTGAATCTCCTTTGGTGAGCATCTTTGTTCAGGATCTGGTTGAGCATCAAAGTCTTGAACTTTCTGTGTAAGCGCGGCTCGAACCAATCTTAGTGTACCATCGAAGTAACAAGGAAGATCCTCAAAGCGCATGAACCTTTTGTAGCCCTTGTGATTGACAAAAATGACACCCGGACCTCCTCTGAAAATAACTCTATAGGCCGGATGGTGGGCAAGAAGGAAGCTATCCTCTTCCGGTGCTTGAAGACCCACTTTAACCATTGCGCTCTCGATAGCCATCTGGAAGTCTCTTAGGAATATGATGATCAACTGACGGTTCATGCTTCGAACTAAGGCACCTACAGCAGTCATGTGGGTCATACGTTTCTTGATGCGATGTTTCAGGCAGTTGTGTGGAAACTCAACGTCGTCGGCCATTATGAAGTCAAGGTCATTCTCAAAGATATCATCAGCCGTGCCATCTTCTCTTTCTACTTGAAAAGAAGGATAGTAGACTTTGGCTCTTTTGCACATTGTTATGGTTCGAAGTTTCTTTATCTTCGATTTAGAGACCTTTGACCTTCTTTCCCGGAGCATCAGTTGATAGTATTCGGCCTGTTCAGCTTTGGTAACATTTGTAAGTTCCATAAGTAGGCGTCTGCTGAAGGATCCAGAATTCTTTCTTAATACCATTTTGAATCATTCCTCTAGGTACGGGTTCTGAAACTGCTCCGGGGGAAACTTCTGCAAGAATTCTTTAAGGCCCTGAACGGGGGGTTCTTCTATTTCATCCTTTTTAGCTTCAAGAAGCTTTATGATAGTCCCCCTCCGTTCTTGTCGAATTTTATCCTTTTCTTCTTGAGGCAGTTTTTGAACCTCACCTTTTGTCTACTGGCCGACCCAGAAAATGTAATCCTTTCTAAATATACCAGGGCCTTCTGGAGTTTCATCAAAGCAATCGACCCTTTTGGTTTGGGAAGGTCCTGGATGTTCGGTTTGTTGGACTGGAGGATGGCTTGGGGATCTAGGAGGGCTTAGGACTATGTGGGATTCTTTGAGTGACTGGGAGCTTGAATGGCTGATAGGATTTCTTCTTGAGGGGCTGGTGGTGGTGAGTTCAGGAAGTCAAAGGAAGAGAATGAAGATTTTTTTGTTGGAGATTCAGGTTCAGGCTTAGGAATTAGTAAGGGTTCATTGTCGTCGATGTAGGAATCTGAATCAGAAACCAAAATGATTTCAACTTTCTCGTGAGCTTCCTCGAATTCTACCATAGCTGTCATCGGATCCAGTGGAGCTGGACCCTCGACCATGGGCTCGTCTTCTATTAAAAGGTATTCCTGAGCCTCCTGTCTCTGTTCCACTGACCCCTGAAGTTCTGTCCCCTCAGCGGTCTCTGCTGCCCCTATTAACATTACGGGATCCTCATGCTGAACCTTTCGCCTTTTCTCCCCCTCATGACGATCAGGGTCGTCCTGATCGTCATGCTTTCTTTTTGGGGCCTCTGCCTGAGGGCGGCATTGGAGTTCTATAACTGCCGACTCAAGGCGATCCATTCTTGAATTAAGTTGTTCCTGGACTTGCAGAATTAAGCGTGTAAGCGCATCGATCTTGTCCGACAGCTTTGAGATCTGATTTTGAACTGAATGGGAAGCTGGTGGGGGGCCAGCTTCGGAAGCGACACCCTTACCCTTGATTAGTGAAAGTAGGGCGGTGTGACGCTCCTCGGCAGCTTCCCTTTGGGCGTCCAGGTCAGCACGGTTAATCACGCAGGCAGCACGTAGAGCTGCCGTTAACATCTCCAAATTTATTGGGAGATGGCCGGAAGTGGATGGCGTTGATTGAGCCACTTCCGGTCTTCCTTCCGTCATTTCTGGCTCCTGTAAAGGACGCGCAGATCCGGAAGTTTGAGGAGCTGCCACAGAGGCAGCTCTTGGGGATGCCACGAAAGGCATCGTGCGGTGTTTGTATAATGGGGGATGGAATCGTGAATGAATGAAGTGCGGTCACATGGGGAGGAGTGTGACCTCTTTCAACACCGCCACTTTCCGAGTGAGAGGGCGATGGAGTATGTGCTATGGCCCCGTGAAATGAAGTGGTTTCCCTTTGAGGGGAAACCAAGTGGGTGGTGGTGGTTAGTTCGACCGTTGGACGGACGGTCTTATGGTGGGGAGTCTGGCTAATTGGGCTTAGTTCACCCTCAGATTGCACTTCCCTCGCTCACACGACAGAGACGGTTCTTTCTGAATCCGCTGTCTCTGCCGCCTCACCTCCTGCTTCCTCCCTCACCAACACAGGCTCCCCCTCACCAATACCCAGAGATTGTTGAGATTGCTGAACATCCACCCGAACTCCCTCATTCTCACTCATACTCGCCTCACCTTCGGATTGGCTAGTCTCAGACGGTTCCGACTGAGACTCAACCGGATAACACTCCTGAATATACGCCCTAACCCGTTCCAACTCCATTGACCTCAGCAGTAAAGATAGAGGTATTTTCATTATCGGCACTGTGGGGGCCCCCTTTGGCAGGGTTAACTTTTGAATTGCCACGGTGGGGTAGACGTCTGACTCCGGACGTTCATGGATATCGTCATCATGGTCCATGGCATACTGTATTATTAGCTGCAGAAACCGCTGAAGTGGAATATATTTTCTTCCTTTCTTTGTGCCCCTCTCCACATGGACTCTTCGTAACTCCTCGAATAGGAAGGCAGCATAATCCACATGTCGGTCAAAGGAAAAGCCTGTGAACATGGCTGGTACCTGAGCCGACGCCGAGTCGTGTCCGGAATGCTTGGCGGTGAAGCATTTGTTGATCACATCAAACAGGATTCGCCAGTGGGATTGAAGATTTTTTGTGCGAAAATCTGAGGGTTTGGAAAGAGGGCCATCATAACCCAGAGTTTGGATTTCAGTTAGGGCTTCAGTGACGGATGGGTTGGGATCAAAATGTTCGCGGGTTGGAAGGTAGAATTCGGCTGGTAGGTGAAGGATGTGGCGGATTGCAGATATAGTGAGTTTGACTGGAACACAGTCTATGGTGGATGTAAAGTGAGGTTCAGGGTCAGAAAGGTATTGTAGCCTGTTCCAGAATTGTTGCAGATAGATCTGGGGAACAGCTATGGCGGTGGATAAGGCGTAATAGATTGGATGGCGAGTGAGGATGTCGAATGCAAGGGTTTGGGGTTCTTTGGTCAGGATGGAAACGTCGAGCTGCCAGTTGTGTGGAATGAACTCGACAAACTCGGCGTTGGGGAGAATGGATTGTTCTGGGAGTTGGGCGTTATTGTTTGGGATGGGGGGATGGGGTACGGTAAGAACAACTGCTGGTTCCAACATCCTGCAAGGTGCATCAGAGTTAGAATAAGAAGACTCAACTGATAAGGCATTGATGTGAAGTCTAGATTAGTGTGAAATAGAAACTGCCTGATCTGTTTAGCATCGGGTCTTTATTAGTAGAATAAAATTCTACTAATAAAGTCCAAAGTCAATCATTAAGAGACCGATGTTAGACCAGACTTTTTCACTCAAACACTAGTCCTAACTCTAATCAATGGTGCACTTTGAGGAAAAATATTTTTGAATTTTTAAGGTTATAAAAAAATGCAAAGATGGAAAATTTTGAAAAATGTTAAGTGTTGGATTTCGGATGGTCCGAATTCGGATGTACAGTGTCACCGAATTCGGATCAGGCCGAAATCCGGATGATGCTTGAATGGTATGTGGGGGGGGTCCGAATTCGGATGATGTGACAAAAGTGGCCGAATTCGGATGGTGGTCCGAAATGCATGGAATGGAATGTATGGTGGTCCGAATTCGGATGGAATGGAATGTATGGTGGTCCGAATTCGGATGGAACCCATAATTCGGATGGGGACCGAAATCGGATATCATCCGAAGTCGGATGTACAGTGTATGATGAATGTTTAACTTAGAAACATAATGAACAGTTTTGAACATGCTTTGAGGAACCGAATTCGGGTGCACAGTGATCCGAGTTCGGATACACAGTGTCCGAATTCGGATGAACAGTTGTAGAATTTTGGAAATTTTTCTAAGGGACACATTCGAATTCGGTGCTTGGTCCGAATTCGGATGGTCCGAATTGCAACAGTTCATTAATGATGTTCATGCAACATGCAACATGAACAGTGGTGATTGTGACAAAAATGCATGAAATTACAGATCCTAATCTAAAACAACCTAAGGAACATTTTATGTAACTGCTACTAAGTATATCTAACACATTAAGCTACCTAAAAGTAAGTAAAACCGAAGCAAAAAGGCTTCGAAAAGTTGAAAATCAAAAACACAAGTTAAGATGTTAAATGCTGAAATAAAAATAGAAATAGGTTACCTGATAGTGCCGATGACCAAATAAGCAAGAAAAACGAAGAAAAGTGATATTCCAAAAGCTTGGAATGGCGGTAATGGAGGTGTGGTGGTGGCTGTCGACGAGAGCAAAGGAGAAGAAGAAGATAATTTTTGAAAACTTGAAGAAGAAGTAGTTGACCGGTTGACTCAAACCCTTTTAAAGGCAGATGGATCGGGTCGGGTCAGAGGATCCGCGCCCAAACTGATGATGGGCCGCCGGTTTTACAACACAACACACACACACAACTAATAACTTTTGGGTTTTTTAGAAAAAGAATTGAAACAAGATTTTTTAAAAATTTGGCCCAATTTTATTAAATCTTTTTGAGTTTTTTTTTGAAATAACAAAGTAAATATATTTTTGGTATTTTCTTTTAGTGTTTAAATTAAGATAAAAAATAAACCGAAATAAGATAAAATAAACTAAAATATTTTTGGCTTTATGATAAATTTGAAAGTTAAAATCTTTTTGGGATTTTCTGACCTATTAAATTAAACTTAAAATTAAATAAAAATATGACCAACCTAAAAATTTAAAATTTAACCACCAAAGTTAAAAAGAAACAAAGAATTATAAAATATCCTAACTATACTCCCCCTCAAATAGATACCTGTTCTTTTCCTTTTGATTTTCTGATTAAGCTCGTTAACTCTTTTAGCCTTATAAACACAGACAAACCTGAATATTGTTTGCATCCCACTCGGTGATGAACAATTCACACAGCAATTTGTCAGGATCATTAATTATTAAAAATGTACACAGATAAGGAAATATTGAGTTTCAATGTTGTGACACAATCCTTAAATTTAAATACCAGATATTTTCTAAAATAAAGGAATTTCAATCACGATTGATTGAAATATAATTATTTAAGACAATATCTGATATTTAACTGGAAGGCGGATTTAACATGCCGATATGGGATACTAAAAACTGAAAACGAGGTTCATCTAAAGCTTTAGTAAATATATCCGCAAGTTGATATTCCGTGCCAACAAAATACAACTCAATGGTTCCCTTTTCTACGTGATCTTTGATAAAATGATACCTGATATCTATGTGTTTTGTTCGAGAGTGCTGCACGGGATTGCAAGAGATGGCAATTGCACTTCGAGAGTCACAGTAAATTAGGATATTGGTGAGTGAGAATCCATAATCGCGTAATTGTGTTCTCATCCACAGCACTTGAGAGCAACAGCTTGCAGCTGCTACATACTCAGCCTCAGCTGTAGATGTAGAAACACAATTCTGCTTTTTGGAAGACCAACTCACCGGTCTATCTCCTAAAAACTGTATTCCTCCTGACGTGCTTTTTCTATCAACTCTACAACCTGCAAAATAAGCATCTGAAAACGCGGTAAGATCGAAATCGGTTCCCTTTGGATACCATAGACGAAGTTCGGGTGTACCCTTACGATAACGAAAAATGTGTTTTACCGCAGTTAGGTGTGATTCTTTTGGGCCGGCCTGAAATCTAGCACAAAGACATGTTGAAAACATTATATCCGGCCTACTGGCAGTCAAGTATAGTAAGGATCCTATCATCCCTCTGTAAGTTGTAATATCGACACTTTTCCCAGAAGGATCGGTGTCTAACTTACAGTTGGAGGCCATGGGAGTTGCGATACTCGTGCAAGAGTCTAACTTATACTTCTTGAGAATGTCAAGAGTATATTTCGACTGGTTCACAAAAATCCCATCCTCAAGTTGTTTGACTTGTAATCCGAGGAAAAAGTTCATTTCCCCCATCATACTCATCTCGAACCTGGACTCCATTAGGGCTGAAAAATCCTTACAAAAATTACTGTCAGTAGATCCAAATATAATATCGTCGACATATATTTGTACTAGCATTATATGTGGGCCTTCCCTTTTAGTGAACAGAGTTGTGTCCACCACACCTTTATAGAAACCGGCAGAAATAAGGAAATTTGAAAGACTATCATACCATGCTCGAGGTGCTTGTTTTAAACCATAGAGCGCTTTATCTAGCACATAAACATGGTCAGGTTTATGTGCATCAACAAAGCCTTGTGGTTGTTCAACATACACCTCATCGTTAAGTTCACCGTTTAGAAAGGCAGTCTTGACGTCCATTTGGTACACTTTGAAATCTTTGTGTGCCGCGTAAGCCAAGAAGATTCTGATTGCTTCGATCCGTGCAACTGGAGCGAAGGTCTCGTCATAATCTATCCCTTCTTGTTGTCGGTAGCCTTTGGCAACAAGTCTTGCTTTATTCCTTATCACAATGTCGTTCTCATCTCGTTTGTTCTTAAAGATCCACTTTGTTCCGATGACTGTACGGTCTTTTGGTTTGGGAACTAACCGCCATACTCTTAGCTGTTCAAACTGGTTGAGTTCCTCTTGCATTGCAACTATCCAATCTGGATCTGTCAGGGCTTCATCCACACGAGCGGGCTCTATCATACTCAGGAATGATGCGAAGAGGCATTCATTAGCAGATGCCCTACGAGTTTGGACTCTTGTTGATACATCACCAATGATTTGATCTGTTGGGTGACTTCGGGTCCATTTAATCTCGTGTGGAAGGGGTGCTCGGGATGGAACCTCTGTGGTTAATGTGGGGATGGATGAAGATTCATGGTCAATGGTTTCAAATGATGGTACCACTGGTTCCGGTTCGATTCCCGAGTGTTCAGGTGAAGGAAGAATTGTTGGTATTATATGTGAGGGTATTATAGGAGTAGATTCAACTGCGGATGTGTCGGTGGATGATGTAGATGGATGAGGGTATGTTGATGAAGATGGAGCGGAGAAACTTTGTGGCGCAGTTGAACTGGAAGGATTACCTACATTATTGACAACATTAGACACACTAGCGTTAGGACCGAAAAATTCAACATAAAAAGGATCAAACAAATTAACCAAATCAGAAGAAGAAAAAGAAATGGGGTTATTAGAAGAGTCTCCAGGCATTTGAGTAATGCGAGGTCCTGATTGATCAACTTCGGGTGCCAGTTCAGCCAACTCATCAAATGTGACATGCACACTTTCATTGACTGTTCTGGTTCGGGTATTGAATGCGCGATACGCCTTCGAGTTGGATGAGTATCCAATGAAGATCGCTTCATCCGCCTTTTCGTTAAACTTCCCGAGGTTGTCTTTGTCGTTCAGCACATAGCACCTGCAACCAAATACACGTAAGTACTTGATAAATGGTACTTTATTCAAAAAGAGTTGGTAAGGAGTTTTGTTAAAGCGCTTATGGATAATGGAGCGATTTTGTGTATAGCATGCTGTTGATACGGCTTCGGCCCACAAGATCGGAGGTAGCTTCGAGTATGTGAACATTGTACGAGCAGCTTCCACAAGCGTATGGTTACGCCTTTCCACGACCCCATTTTGTTGAGGTGTTCGAGCAGCAGAGTATTGATGCTGAATACCTTTGGATCGAAGGAAGCCCTCAACTACCGAGTTCTTGAACTCCGTGCCGTTATCTGATCTGATTGATTGCACTGACAGCTGCTGTTGGGTCTCGACACTCTTGATAAAATCTATGATTTCTTGAGCTGTCTCATCCTTGGAACGCAAGAACCTGACCCAGGTATATCGTGAATAGTCGTCAATGATAACCAACACATATCGTTTCCCATTTATGCTTTGAGTCCGCATTGGTCAGCATAAATCCATGTGAAGTAACTCCAACACTCTTTTTGTTGATGGTTCGGGCTTTGGTTTGTGAGATGATCGTTTCATTTTTCCTTTCTCACAAGCTCCACACAGATGGTCCTTTTCATAGCGCAATTCAGAAGTCCTTTAACCAATTGTTTCGCAGCTAGCTTGTTGATATTATCAAAGTTCAAATGGGATAATCTTCGATGCCACAACCAAGAGTCTTTTGAAGAGGCTTTTGATAGTAGGCAAATGTTATCCTGCACTATTAGCTTAGCTACGTCGATGGTGTAGAGGTTAGAGTTTCTAGAACCAGTTAGGATTTCTTTTCCATCCATACTCTTAACACTGCAGTTGTTAGCTCTAAACGTTACATCTAGTCCTTTGTCACAGAGCTGTCATATGCTAAAAAGCTTATGTGATAACCCCTCAACATAGTCAACGTCCTTGATGACCAGATTATTTAGAACTAAGTCATCGTATCCTTTGATATGAGCCTGATGGTTGTTCCCGAATTTTACAGTTCCGCAATACTGTTCAACAACGTTGGACAGCAATTCTCTTCTTCCGGTCATGTGCTTGGAGCAACCCGAATCCATATACCAAATGGACTTAGCCTGAAAAACACATAAATTCATAAAATGAAAAACTATATGCATTCAAACACATCCATTTTTAATTCACAATCAAACCGTGTTCTGAACCGAGATGTTCAGAAAACATGATGAGTTAAGACCGGGTCCTGGGCTGTGTGCACAGAAGCCAAACATGTCGGTTTAAGCACAATCGACAAGCAAAAGAACGGGTCCTAGTCTATGGTAACTAGAAGCCATTTCATTGAAGAACGGGTCTTGATCAGAAGTAACCAAGAACCATCTGCATAAAGATCACACAACCTTGGGTACCCACCTCAATATGAGTCCCTTTTTGTTAGGATTTCCATATTTATATGGAACGTGTACAGTTTTAGGAAGCCATTTAGCATTTGTGTGTGGTCCGGATGCATAACCCTTTGGAATCCATTGAAGATTGGATTTATTGGGCTTTGGAACCTTAGGCGCTGAAATTGCCTTTGGTTTTTGTCTTTTTGAGACCTTTTTGACCGTTGCTTTGGTTTTGGGCCTTGGCAACGGACAATTCTCAATTTTATTTGAGGCCGATGATGCAACATTTTTTGTTTTCTTTTTCCGAATTCGTTTAACAGGATATGGCACGAAAGCATTCATTTCAGGAACCTGTCGTCTATATTGAGTTGGACACAGATTAAATAAATCACTGAAAGAGTACTTTAAAGGAACAACAGAATTCGGTACATCATTACAAGCATTGTCACATACATTGTTACATAAATTGTCTTTAGAGATTACAGACATCCTATCTCTAGTAACAAATTCATTTGGCATTAAAGCCTTCTTCACAAAAAAACTCGTAAAATCCAGCATGGTGGTTTTTGGGACTCTTCTTATATGATCTGTAGGAACAAAACGATTAGAGTCAGTAAGCATGGAAGATTTAGACTTGACAGAATTTTCTTTTTGTTAGTGAGTGGGTTTCTTAAAAGACTTGGATTTGATATGAGTCTTTTTAGAAACCTCATTTTTGAAAGATTTTGAACACTCACCTTTGTAAATGACAGAAGAAGTTTCAGCTTTGGCCTTACCTTTATTTGATGACACACATGGAATTTTTGTGGAATGAGAAACAGTTTGTTCTTTTGAAAGATCTTTCAATTTTTGTGAAACCATTTCAAAATTTTCTCTGTAGACAGTAACTTCCGCAGATTGTTGAAAAGATTGATTTACCAATTCTTCTTCGCTCTTAAGAAGAGCATCTTGAAGATCAAGTGCTTTCTTTTGAGACGACTTTAATTCCTTTTCTAAAACAGTGATTTGTTGTTGAAGAACTTTTGCAGGAATATAAAGTTGAGGAGTTGACTTTATGGTTTCTGTTTTCAATTCAGCTTCTGAATAAGTTGACAAGAAGTCTTCCTCTAAAGTGGGTACTCTAGAAGAATAAGTCTCGTTAAGTTCTTCATATTGAAAAGAAATTTCTTTATCTTTACGAGCGACACGTTTCTCATTTTCTTTGTTTAAACTTCTTTTGATGACTCAAAAAAGAAAGATTTAAGACCGGCTCCCATATAATTCATGTCATAAAATAAAGGTAAAACATTTTGTGCTTTTTCCAAATAGTTAGGATTTTTAAAACCAATTCCTTGTTTAGAATGGTAAAACCTAGTTTCTTTAGGCTGATTTAAGTGGATAGTTTGTTCTGTTTGACCCCTTTTTAAAAATGCATCGTCAAGGGTCTTTATTTTTTAGTACAAACTCATCCTTTCTTCTTCAATCATTTTGTATTTTTCTAGACTGTCTATATTTTCCATATTTACCGCATCTAATTGTTTTGTAAGTACAGAAATTTCTTCTTTTAAAGAGAGTTTTTCTTTTGATAGCGAGTCCATGCAAGATTCAAGATATATATTCCTATCCTGAACATCTACTTTTTCTATTAGCATCTGTTTTATAACATTATGATTAGTTAACCACTTTGAATGATATAATTCATATGATTCTTTTAGAGTTTGAGCTTGATGTTCAGCCTGTACACACTTTGCAGTTTCAGCATTTAATCTAGCTTGTAGATCAAGAATATGTGTGTGCAGTGTACATTCATTATCTACAAATAAATTATTTACATGTGCAGGAATGTAATAGGAATATACCTCATTTGACTCAGAACCGGATGTAGAGCATTCGGGATCGTTGGTTGTGGTCATCAGACATGCTGGTGGATTTTTCAATGTCTCCCCCTCAGCAGCATGATCTGAATTTTCAGCAGTGGAAACAGCACAGTTCTGCAACCCAATACGATCAACCATGTAACAGTTCTTGCCCTTGTCCTCATCCTCGTCGGTGTCTTCAGCATCCCAGTAGTCTTCCTGGGCGACGAGGGCTAACGCATCCGTTCTTTTCTTGGCTGCCTCGAGCTTCCTCTCATAATAGGCGACGTCTCTGTCGAAGTTGTTCTTACATTCCCGAGCAAAGTGGCCCGGTTTACCACACTTGTAACAGAGACGTTCATCTGCGGCTTTCGGCTCGTCCGCTCTTGGACGTTCATCCCTTCTCTCCGCCGGCCTCTTATCGGCGCGGCGATGTTCTCGACTGTCATCTCTTCTTCTATCCCTTCTTTCATGCTCTCTCCGCTCATCTCGGCGGTCATCCCTACGATCATCCCGTCGATCGTCCCGCCTATCATCCCTTTTCTCATCGCGCCTATCGTCTCGCCTTTCATAACGGCGATCATCTCGATAATCGCGCCTGTCGTCATACCTCCTGTCGTCGCGATCATCCCTTCGGTAATCGTCCCTGCGATAATCATCGCGACGTTCATCCCTTCTATCATCAGAGTACCTCCGCGGACCGGTGTCATAACGGAGTTGATTGTTAGTCTTGCTGGAGAACCGTCGTTGTTGGAGACGGTTGGTCCACAAGGCTATCTGTTCCTGTATAGAAGCCTCTTCCTCATCAAAGACCTCACGTGGAGGAGAAGCATACCTAAACTGCGATGATGATGAACCTGGAGTAAAGGAAGGTGTTGGAATATTCTTGTTGGTGATCAAGGCGAGTGGATCATTTGGTTTCAATCCGGTGTTGGCTGATAGCAGTAGAGAGGCCAATTGATTTGCCATCAGCTTCTGTTGATCTACATCCCCTTGATACTTCTTGAGCTCCTTAAAGACGACGTTGATTGATACCTCAGGAATGTTCAGGACTCGTTTTGTTGCCCGACAATCAAGCTGCCACTCGGGGGCTAAGGCTGCAAAGAACTGGATGTTTATGTCATCCCTGTCCTTCTTTATGTGCAGTTTGTTCAACTCATTCAGGACCGCACAGAACCTTGTAAACGTGGCTTGCAGAGATTCCCCGTCTTTTGCGTGGAATTCTGTAAACTTAGCCTTTGCCTCCTCAATTTTGGCACGATCATCGAGATCTGCCCCCAGCATCTGGACTTCCAACTCGTCCCACATTTCTTTGGCAGACATTTTGCTGTCTACGCCAACCAGAATATCAGTGGGGAGGGCCTGATAGATCAGATATTCTGCCCTCTTATCAGCATGCTGCCTGTCTCTCTCGGCGTCATTGGCCGGTTCTCGTTCGACTTTTGAGGCTAAGACAGGGGGTTCAGCCTCAGGTCGGGCTTCTATCTCCCGATAATAGATTACGGGACCTTCGGAGATGGACTGAAGCATCAAATTCCCAAGCGGTTGCATTCCAACGAATTTAAGGAACCAGGATTTCCATT
>JAANYP010000419.1:0-17983 GCA_020465985.1 Centrapalus pauciflorus
TAAGCAGCTTGCAGCCTTCAGAATTGCCACCTCCTTCAGTCAGTCCAGACAATGGAGAGCAGCTGTCTGGGAAGAGCTGAAAGGATTTTATGACAGAGGTGAGCTCCAAAGTTCTAACTTTATGTTTCTTACAGCTGAACTTGAAGAACATGAAGAAACAAGGGAAGAACTTTTAAAAAGATTTAAAGAAGGGATGCCACCCCCTGTCGAATGAAGTCCACCTGCCATCTGGATAGGTGAAGAATGGAAGCTGTCCATTAGTTGGACAGGCTTGCCATTATCTGCTCCCGTCTCAAACAGTCCAAATCTTGTATATTAGTTGTACACTCTGTACATTAGTTGTACACTCTGTACATTAGTTGTACACAATTACATTAGTTGTAATTTTTTACATTAGTTGTAAAATACATTAGCACATTAGTTGTACTTTTGTAAGAACATATGTTGTTCAAGTATAGTCAAGAATCAGTGTATATATGAACTGATCTTTTACTTTACTGTAATGTTGTAATTTTATTTCAGCAAATGTACTGTAAAAATATATAGTGATTTTTGACAAGACCAGCTTGAACTGGTTATTGCAAATAGGGGGAGATTGTTAGGCACAAAAAGGCCTCAGTCAAACCTGCTCTACATCTGAGGGGGAGATTTTATAATCAAACCTGTTGATACATTTGAAGGTTGAATTTAAGGCCTGTTATATGCCTTATTGAAACCTGAAAATGATTTGCAATATCAGTCTAAAGCTGTTCTATACGTTGCATGTGTTGCAACCAAGACAGTTTGTCCAAGCTGATCAGTCTGCTGATCAGGCTGGACATAAACTGTCTACGCTGCGCTACACTGTTGAGCAGCTTGGGCATTTTTAAAGTGTTCTGTTCTTTGTGAACAGAACCTGTTCTTTGTGAACAGGCTAAACACTTTATGGAATTTGTTTCCAAGTCATCATGTATTGTTTTTAACTACCAGATCAGTTTACACAGTTGAAGACAAAGTGGAAAGCAGAACCGCTCAGCCTGCCCAAGCTGTTCTGTTACATGAAGACAAACGGATATTTGAAAAAGGGTGACAGACCTTGTTCTTATATCAAAATAGGCCTTTACAAGGAAGAAAGACGCAAAGTTGACATTCCTAAAATGGTTAAAGGCAATGCAACAGTAGAAAGTAAAAAGACAAAAGTTCTGCACAAGAGAAGGCAAGTCTGCTTTTCAGAAAAGTGCAGAAAAGTTATATTGTCTTTTCAAACAAGACTTCTCCTTTTTCATTCTGCCCAATGAAGATGTTTCTCTTAGATCCTCTAAGTGAGTATAAAAGGAAGCTTCTAAGGTCAGAAAGAATGTGAAGTAAGCTAAGTGCTTAAACCAAGAGTGAACGTGCAAGTGTGATATTCATGCATGCAAATCTTCTGTAAACAAGCTTCTGTGTGTCTAAGCTGTTTACCAAAGCTGTTCCTTAAAGTCTTGTAAAATACAGTGAGTGCATCTTAGTGAGTGTGTTCATTGTAATCTAGTTTGAGTGTGTCTTAGACTAGAAACCATACTGTTGTATTCTGTCATCTCAGCTTGAACAATTCCGCAGTCAAGCTTGTTTGTAATTAACATTTGTTGATAATACATACAAACATTGAGAAAAAGAGTGTGTAGATTTTAAATACTGTATTCCCCCCCCCCCCCCCCTCTACAGTTTATTACTATATACTTTGGGAACCTTTCGGGACCTACACTTATACAATTCAATGGCATGTTCACATTGTTCATATACATCAATTGGCACTCATGACTGATTTGTTGTTATGATGCACACTCGTACTTGAATGTAACACACATGTAGCCAGCGTTCATTTGAAAGTGCATCTATTTACATCATGCTTGCACTGCATGATCATTACTTCACAATCTGATGCGACCTGGACTGGGGCTGACAGCAGGCCACTATCGAGGACTAATCATCCCACTCGTTATCCTGGTCAGGTTCGGCACATCCCCGATCAGTATTTGAACTGCCAGACCCATGCTTGCACTGCATGGTTTTCACATACTACGAGGCTTTCACTGCCTGTTTACACATACATTGGGGCTTACACTACCCATAGTCATGCAATGCTTGTAAAGAAATATTTGTTGTTTGCATAATTTGTTATCTCACTAAGCAAATTAGCTTACTGTTGACTCACAATGTTTTCAGGCAAAGGCAAAGGTGTAGCTGGACCTTCTACTTAAGCAATTCATTTCACATCTCGGTGTCCTAGAAGCTACTTTGGTACATGGACGATATAGCTTGACTTTAAAACAATTATGATGTTGTAATAGTTAGACTTAATCACTGTAGACATATACTTTTGTTGCTTTAGTGTGGAACTGCTTAAATCTAATTTAAGTATTCAATTTTAATTATCATGTTATTCATTGGGTTGTGTGTTGATCCTGGTGATTTCAATTATGCTATCAAAATATGATGGCGTCACAGTATTTACATCCCGGTCCATTTTACAACATTTATTGGTGTATTATTACCACCTCATTCAAATAAAATCAAATTTGCATCTGGAAATCATTTTATATTATTAAAAATATATAAAAGTTGTGAAATATTGATTGGTATTTAACTTTTACATAGTTGAATTGCATAAATTTAAAACTATATTGATAATATATAATTTTAAGAAAGAAAACATAATTTGAATCTATTTTTTTTTTCAATTGTAGTATTATAAGTATCATGTTTATTGATAGGTAATGTATTTAAATTTATTTACACAATTAAATTAATTTGTGTAACCAATAAATCTAAATAACAAAAATTTGTAGTAAATAAAAAGTTTTCTCTGTCGTTCTAAGCATCCTCTATTATTATAATCAATATATTTAGCTAAGATATTAAAAAAAATCATTTCAATATATTTTTTAGAAAAACATTTAAGTTACTAATATTTTTTAAGCATAGTTATTAGAAGTTAAATACAATAATTGCATACTTATTTATATTCTTTATATGTATTTAAACCATTAATTAAGTTGTATAAGTAGTAGAGTTATTTAAGAAAAAAGAGGAGTGAAATTTTTTTTTTTTTGGTGTAAGGAGAGAGTGCCATGTGGCACAAATTATATTGTTTTAGTAATATTATACTCGTTTATTAACCCGTGTATTACACGGATAACTTTAATACATGATTTTTTTCTCAAAATTATATAAACTAAAATTAGAATTTGTCATTAAATTTTGATATACTGTTATTTTAATACTTGTCATATTTAACATATTTTATTATAATTAATTTTAAGTATAAATTAGTAAAACGGAAAATATAATCAATAATAACATTTAAGTTTGTTATTATTATTATAATTAATTAATAGTTTTTTAAATATTGATTGTTGTAATTTTAATACAACCTTAAGAATAGGAATATTTTTAGGGATTTAAAAATAATTTAATACTTATATTTTAAAAAATGAAAATTACAAATGCCATTTGGATATGAAGCCACGTGGCATTATTAAGGTGATGATAAATGACAAATATGTTACTCGTTTAATAGTATTTATAGATTAACCCTGTTAGATATTTAATTTCGATCATGTGAACTTATTTTGTAATAATTATTTTGTTTATGTTAGTATTGTATTTATTTCCTTGTAAGTTCATTTCTATATAAAAGTCAAGGGGGCAATTGTGTCTATGCTCCAAAGTTAACTAAAGGAGCCTAGAAATAGGCTCCTAGGGTTTTGTAATTGATACACGGTTGAATATTCATAGAAAACATTCTCAGCCGCCACTTTATATTCTCTCTACATTCTTATTGTCTTCTTAATCATTACACAATTATTGAGCTTGATTCTTCTTGTTTTTGATAAAAGAAACATTAACGTGCTGATTATCACTGGGAATACACTACAACAATTGGTATTATCAGAGCTAAAAAGGTGGATTTCAACTTCAAATATTTCGGATTCTGCTGGGTTTTCTTGTTCTTCATCGTGTTCTTCATTCTTTCAATCGGTTAGATCCTTTTAATCTTTTGTTGTCTGCTGTTTTTGTGTTATTATTGTCATACAATCACCACATTATCATCCTCTACTGATTTAGAGCTTATTAGGTTCAATCTTTCCTTCAAAATCATCCTTAATCGGTTGTTTTTAAAACTTTCAAAAATATGGGTTTTAGTGAGTTTTTGCTCGGTTTTTACTGATTTTTAAGTGTTTTGGTATATTTTAAAACATCAAAAGTGTTTAAAATAGTTTCCCAATTATTTAGAAACAATTTTAGGCCTTAAATCTGCTAAAATCGAAGTCTGAACTGTTCTGAAATTTGAATATCTGTTAAATACCTGCTGTACCATTTCGGACCATCTAGGACCCCAATTCGAACCAGTTTCGGACCATTTTCGACCCTAGTTCGGACCTCATTTCGGACCACGTTTAGGTGTATTTCGGACCATACTAGTGCCTATTTTGGACCTTAATTCGGTCCCATTCGAAATTCGGACCATCCGAAGTTCAGATCAGGCACTTTCATTTTCATCCTTTGACTTGTGTTTTAATTTAAACACTCATTTCGGACCATTTCCATTTCGGACCAACCGAATCCGGACCATCCGAATTCGGTCCCCCTTCCTAGAAAATTTCCTAAGTGCTTGTCCGAATTCAACACTGTTCACCCGAATCCGGACCACCCGAATTCGGTTCCTTCACCCATCCGAAACACACACTGTTTATCCGAACTCCACACTGTTCATCCGAATTCGGTTCATCAGGCTTTAATCATCCGAATCCGGTCTCTGTCCGAACCAGTGTGTTCATCCGAACACGGTCCCTGTCCGAATTGCTATTTATCCGAATTCGGCTGAATCCGAACTCAGAACCTTCATCCGAAGTAGTACCATCCAGTGTACTATTCTTCCGCAGTCCAACCCATCCGTTTCAAGTTTCCACCTTTAAGATCTTTTTGTTCAATCAGCACCCTAAAACATGTCTCGAGAAGCTCTCGTACTCGGATTCGAGAACAGACCACCTGTTCTATATCCTGACGAGTTAGAAGTACAAATGCTAGGGGCAGATCTCGATGATCGTGCTAAAATAGAGGAAGCTAAGGCTAAGTTTACAGAATTCCGAGCCAAAGACGGGGAATCTCTGCAGGCTACGTTCACAAGGTTTTGTGCAGTCCTAAATGAGTTAAACAAACTGCACATCAAAAAGGACAAGGATGACATAAACATCCAGTTCTTTTCAGCCTTAGCCCCCGAGTGGCAGATTGCTTGCCGGGCCACACAACGGGTCCTGAATATTCCTGAGGTATCGATCAATGTCGTCTTCAAAGAGCTGAAAAAGTATCAAGGGGATGTGGATCACCAGAAACAGATGGCCAATCAGCTCTCATCTTTGCTGCTATCTGCTAACACCGGCATCAAACCCAATGATTCCCTAGCCTTGATAACCAACACGAATATTCCCACTGCATCTTTTGCAAAAGGTTCATCTTCGTCTCTGTACAGGTATGCTTCTCCTCCGCGTGAGGTAATTGATGAGGAAGAAGCAGCTATTCAAGAACAAATAGCCTTGTGGACACATCGTCTTCAACAACGACGTTTCTCCAACAAGACTAACAATCAGCTCCATTTTGACACCGGTCCGCGGAGGTACTCAGATGAAAGGAGAGATGAACGACGCGATGATTATCGTTGGTATTACTATCGCAGGGATGATAGGGATGAGAGGAGGTACGACGACAGACGCGACTATCGAGATGATCGCCGTTATGAAAGGCGAGACGATAGGCGTGAGGATCGTAGGGATGACAGGAGAGATTATGATCGGAGAGACGACCGTCGTGATGACCGCCGGGATAACCGCAGGGACGACAAAAGAGAGAATGATCGTTGGGATAGAAGGAGGGACGACAGCCGAGAACATCGTCGCGCCGACAAGCGGCCGGCAGAAAGGAGAGATGAAAGGACGAGATCCGATGAACCAAAAGGCGCCGAAGAGCGTCTCTGTTACAAATGTAGGAAACCGGGCCACTTTGCTCGGGAATGCGGCAACAAGTTTGACAGAGACGTCGCCTACTATGAGCGGAAGTTGGAAGCCGCTAAGAAAAGAACCGATGCCATGGCTCTCGTCGCTAAGGAAGATTACTGGGATGCTGAAGATACCGACGACGAGGATGATAAGGGCAAGAAATGTTATATGGTTGATCGTCTAGGGTTGGATCACTGTGCCATTTCCACTACTTCTAGTTCAGACCATGCTGATGAGGGGGAGATAATGACCAATCCACCAGCATGTCTGATGACTAAATCCGACAATCCCGAATGCTCATTATCCGGTTCAGAGACACAAGAGGTATATTCCTGTTACATTCAAGAGCATGTAAAAAATTTATCTGTAAATACTGAATGTACATTGCACACACATATACTTGATCTAGAAGCTAGGTTAAACGCTGAAACTGAAAAGTGTGTGCAAGCTGAACATCTAGCTCAAACTTAAAAAGAGTCGTCTGAATTATATCAATCAAAGTGGTTAACTAATCACAATGTCATAAAACAGATGCTAATCGAAAAAGTAGATGTTCAGGACAGGAATAAATACCTTGAATCTTGTATGGATAGGTTGTCTAATGAAAAACTCTCGTTAAAAGAAGAAATATTTGTACTTTCAAAACAACTAGAGACAGTAAGTATGGAAAATATAGACAGTTTAGAAAAATATAAAATGATTGAAGAAGAAATAATAAGTTTGTACTCACGAATAAAGACCCTTGACGATGCATTTTTAAAAAGTGGTCAAACAGAACAAACTATTCACTTGAATCACCCCAAAGAAACTAGGTTTTACCATTCTAAACAAGGAATCGGTTTTAAAAATCCTAAATATTTGGAAAAGGCCCAAAAAGTTTTACCTTTATTTTATGACATGAACTATATGGGAGCTGGACTTAAATCTTTCTTTTTTGAGTCATCAAAAGAAGTTTTAAACCAAGAGAATGAGAAACGTGTTGAAAATAAAGAAAAAGAAATTTCTTTTCAATATGAAGAACTTAACGAGAGTTATCCTTCTAGAGTACCCACTTTAGAAGAAGACTTCTTGTCAACTTATTCAGAAGCTGAATTGAAAACAGAACCTGTAAAACCAATTCCTCAACTTTATATTCCTACAAAAGTTCTTCAACATCAAATTACTGTTTTAGAAAAGGAATTGAAGTCGTCTCAAAAGAAAGCACGTGATCTTCAAGATGCTCTTCTTAAGAGCGAAGAAAAATTGGTAAATGAAACTTTTCAACAATCTGTGGAATTAACTGTCTACAGAGAAAATTTTGAAATGGTTTCTCAAATATTGAAGGATCTTTCAAAAGAACAAACAGTTTCTCATTCCACCAAAATCCCATGTATGTCATCCAACAAAGGTAAGACCAAAGCTGAAATTTCTTCTATCATTTATAAAGGTGAGTGCTCAAAACAGTTTAAAAATGAGGTTTCTAAAAAGACTCAGATCCAATCCAAGTCTTTTAAGAAACCCACTCACCAACAAAAAGAAAATTCTGTAAAGTCTAAATCTTCCATGCATACTGACTCTAATCGTTTTGTTCCTACAGATTATGTAAGAAGAGTTCCTAAAACCACCACGCTAGATTTTTCAAGTTTTTTTGTGAAGAAGGCTACAATGCCAAGTGAATTTGTTTCTAGAAATAGGATGTCTGTAATCTCTGAAAACAATGTGTGTAACAATGTAACGAATTCGTCTGTTTGTTTAAAGTAGTCTTTCAGTGAATTATTTATTCTTAAGGCTCAATATTTATTTTGTGTGTGTTTGTTGAGCAAATCCGGCGGCCCATGTCTCTTTTGGGCGCGGATCCCTCAGACCCGACCCGACCCGCTCCCTTTAAATTAGGGCAGGTCAACGGTCATGCTCATTTCTTCTTCTTCAAGTCTTTTTCACTCCTTCTTTCTTTTCTCTCGTCGACGACCACCGAGACCACCATTACCACACCTTCAAGCTTTGAAGTCTATAGTTTTCTCCATTTTTCTTGCATTTCTCTACTTAGGCATCACAAGGTAACATGTTTCTACCTTTATTTCAGTGTTTAACTTCATATATTGTATGTTTGATTTTCAAAATTTTAGTAGTTTTTTCATTTCGATTTTTCTTAATTTTAGGACATTTAATGTGTTTTGTTTAGTTATTCGTAGTTATATAAAGTGTTCCTTACTTGGTTTTAGTCTAGGATCTTTAATTTCATGCATTTTTATCAAAATTTTAACTGTTCACGTTGCATGTTGCATGAATGTATTTAATGAACTGCTGCAATTCAGACGTCCGAATTCGGACCAAGCCCCGAATTCGGATGTCCCAACTTAGGCAAATTTCAAGATGTTTCACACATCATCGACCGAATTCGGACACTGTGCATCCAAACTCGGACCACTGTTGATCCGAATTCGGTCCTTCAGAAAACTTTCAAAATTCTCAAAGAGTCTAAGTTTCAATACTGTTCATCCGAAATCGGATGGGATCCGAATTCGGTCCCCATCCGAATTATGTGTCCCATCCGAATTCAGTCCATTGAATTTCATTACATGCATCCCATCCGAATTCGGTCAAGCATCAACCACATCATCCAAATTCGGTCCATTCATTGTCACTGCATTCATCCTATTTCAGTTCCAATCCGAACTTGCCTCACCATCCGAATTTGGTCCAGCACCAATCACATCATCCGAATTCGGACCCTCATATGTCATTCATCATTCATCATCCGGATTTCGGAAGGATCCGAATTCAGGAGCACTGTTCATCCGAATTCGGTCCATCCAAAATCCAACACTTCGCATATTTTTTTTAAATTTTATCCATTTTTGCATTTTCATTATAAATCGAAAATCCAAAAAGATTTTCATTTCGGTGCACCATTGATTAGAGTTAGGATTAGTGTTTGAGTGAAAATGTCTAATCTAACATTGGTCTCTTATCGATTGACTTTGGACTTTATTCAGCAGAATCTTATTCTACTAATAAAGACCCGATGCTTTAAACAGATCACGCAGTTTCTATTTCCCACTTCTCTAGACTTCATATCATTGTCTTATCATTTAAAGTCTTTTGTTCTAACTTTGATGCACCTTTTCAGGGTGCGTGGAACCAGCTGTCGTTCTAACCTTACCACATCCCCCCTTTCCCAACAACAACGCTCAATTACCCGAACAATCCATTCTCCCTCAAGCCAAGTTTGTCGAGTTCATACCCCATAACTGGCAACTCGATGTGTCCATCCTCATCAAAGAACCCAAAACTCTAGCCTTCGACATCCTCACTCACCACCCCATATACTACTCCCTTTCTACAGCCATCGTTGTGACACCCTTGCCACAACAACCACCATTTACAATACTCCTAGGATTAATTATAAACATGCAATAACATAATGATCTGAAAGCTTAATTTGAATGCGGAAGCAATAAAATACATGAATAAATATTACAACTGATTCAAACACCCTACGGTGCTACATGGATCCAATTCTAAATCTACATACTCTGTAACATTACAATCATCCCAAATACATAATATAAAAACAATCCCATTATTCAATTACCACTCTGATCAGTAGATAACCTTCAATCACTTGATCAAATGACCTAGCTAGACGGTCCGGCTGCAGACTTTCCTTTTCCTGTAAAAACATCAACAACTAAGGGATAAGCGAATGCTTAGTGAATACACAGATTACGCATTTTATAAATTTTTATGAAGCCCAAGGGTAACACAGATGACCAACATCGGATACCCTCTTCGTACACAAAGTACGGACCAGAGCCGCAGCCCCTTCGAGCCCAAAGCTCGGCATTAAACATACCATCTGAGACAACGTACGATCGGGGATGACATACTGCCTACCGGACCTGGAGGGATCAGCTCCAGCATCATATAGCGCAGTAACATCAGAGTAATTGATGCGACCCACCGGTCCATCACTAGATGCACAACAATCGAACGGACATGCAACAAGTATGAATGTGCATCTAAATCTACGCAAGTTAGTAGAGTTCCAAACAAATCATGAAACAACAGGTCTCAGCAGGCAAAGCTTAACATAAAACAAATATAAACAAGCGAAATCTACTGTACTCACAGTGGGTGCGTTATTAAACTTTAAGCAATTTTATTTCCCTTTGGGCTTTCAACCGGACTCCCCAAGTACCCCACTGTGGGTTAAATAACACCACAAGGGACCTGTTACATTTCCACATGGTAAACATATCATTATTACGTGTTCTTTAACAAATTGGCATCAATTTGTACATTCATAAGCATTACAACATTCGGAACCAACACCCGAAACTTACAATTAAATCCTCTTTTAATAATACCATCAATCTCTCGTTTAATAATTGAGTCTCACCAAGTTTCTCAATTTATTGTGTTAACCCGTCCAAATTATTTCGAAGTTTATTCCTTTAATCTCCAATATTTGAGATTGTCAAAATGTTCCCAACCGAAATGATGCATATATATATATATATATATATATATATATATATATATATATATATATATATATATATATATATATATATATATATGTGTATTTATTTTTATTGCATCTGGAAAAGTAGAGGTTTCTGAATTAAATCCAAAGTTTCAGTAGATGGGTGTGGGTTTCGGTATATGTACCGAAACCTTTCAGGTTTCGGTACCTTCTCTCTGGTCTCGGTACATACTAAAGGTTTCAGTACACCAAAAGGTTTCAGTAGTTTGTACCGAAACCTTAAAGGTTTCGGTACCTTCAATCAAGTTTCAGTACATGTTTATATATATATATATATATATATATATATATATATATATATATATATGAGGTTTCGGTAGGGGGGTAATAGTTTCGGTATTGGTACCGAAACCTTCATGGTTTCAGTAAATCCCAATTAGTTTCGGTACATGCTAGAGTTTCACTATCAATCACCAGTTTCAGTACCCTTATAGTTTCTGTAGGGTAATACCGAAACCTTAAAGGTTTCGGTACTCTTTTTCTTGTTTCGGTACCCACGAAAAACACAAAGAACTTGTATAAATTTTCCCAAAATCTTAAGATTTAACTTAAATTAGAACCCGAAATTTTGCACACAACTTCCACAATACTAGATTTATACAAACCCATCATAATATCTAACATGCATAAACATTTCGAACCATAAAATTCAGATTCGGTTTTTATCAAAAACCGAAACATAAAACCTTAAATTCGAATTTTAGAGGGTTATTTACCTTTTATCGATGCTTGTAATGTTTATAGTTCCTTTAAAATGCCTTGAATCCCGATTTTCAGCTTCCAATTTGATGTCCTCGCTGTTCTTGATTTGAAGGATGCAAGAACCGTATGGTTTCTTTTAGAGAGAAGGAGAGAGCAGTGAAAAGAGAGAGACGAATGAATCCCAAAATTAAAAGACTTATGTCTTTTAATTTTTCTACTTTCAACATTTAACACATTTAACCCCTCAACTTTCTAACTTTCTTAAATACTGAATTTCATCTTTATTCATACTTAATACTTAAAATTAGAAATCCTAAAAAAATTTCTTAATTCCTTAAATAACAACCAATTTTCTTAATTTCCATTAAATAAAGATTAAATCTTTATTTTATCATCTCAACCACTTAATAATATTTATATTATCTTAATAAATTTAAATCATCAATTTCTAAATAAAACAACCAACTTTTGTAATTAATCAAAATACAATCCAACTTAAATTACAATTTTAATCTAATAAACCGCAATTACAATAATTTAAAATCCGAGGATGTTACAACATTGGCTCCACCACGCTCAAACTTCGTCCTCGAAGTTATTTGGCCTCAAACAGTTGCGGATATTTCCTTAACATTTCCGCCTTCGTCTCCCAAGTGTGATTTGCTCCTTTGTGATGCTTCCAACGTACCAGCACCATTTCGATCTCTTTGCTCCTTAACTTTTTCATCTTGGTATCCAACACACATTCCGGCTCTTCCACGTATCGGAGCCTTTCATCGACTTGCAGTTCAGTATAATCAGCCCAGTCCTCATTTTCAGTAGTGAATGATTTCCTGAGATTACCAACATGAAATACCGGGTGTATGCCTGACATTTCTTCAGGCAATTCCAGGCGATATGATTGATTCCCAACTTTTTCTACTATCTTGAATGACCCAACAAATCTTGGAGCCAACTTGCCCCTTTTAACAAAACGAGTAACACCCCTCATGGGTGATACTTTCAAGTAGACCCAGTCATTCACTTCAAAATTGATCGGTTTGTGCCTTTTGTCATAATAACTCTTTTGTCGATCCTGAGCCGCTTTCATATTCTGTCTGATCAGTTGTATTTTCTCGTTTGTCTCCTGCAACAATGCCGGCCCAGCAATCGGCGTTTCTCCAGTTTCCCTCCAACAAGTAGGAGTCCTACACCTCCTCCCATACAGTGCCTCAAAAGGTGCCTTCTTAATTGTCGCGTGGTAGCTGTTATTGTACGAGAACTCTATTAGTGGCAAATGATCATCCCAATTGCCACCGAAATCCAGTACACATGACCTCATCATATCCTCCAAAGTGAGGATTGTTCGCTCACTCTGGCCATCGGTTTGCGGACGATAGGCCGTACTCATAGTAATTCTTGTTCCCAATCCTTCTTGTAATGCCGACCAGAAATTTGAAGTAAACCGGCTATCCCGGTCCGACACTATAGAGTTCGGCACTCCATGTCTAGAAACAATTTCATCCATGTAAATCTGAGCCAATCTCTCAAGTGAGTAATTTTCTCTAATCGGTATAAAATGAGCCGACTTAGTCAATCTATCAACTATTACCCACACTATCATGCTGTCGCCTAGTCTTTGGCAGTTTTGTAACGAAATCTATAGTAATGTGCTCCCACTTCCATTCCGGAATGGGAAGTGGTTGCAAACTGCCATATGGTTGCTGGTGTTCGGCTTTCACTAGCCGACAAGTCCTGCAGCGCTCCACGTACTGGCCGATATCCTTCTTCAATCCCGGCCACCAGAAATCTGCTTTAAGTTCATTGTACATCTTCGTACTTCCAGGATGTACAGAAAACTTAGACTGATGTGCTTCTTCAATGATTACCTTTCTCATGCCCCCAAACTTTGGCACCCAGATCCTTCCGTAAATCCCTTTCAGTCCTGACTCGCTTGTTTCCATACTTTTAATTTGTACTCTAATATCCTCAGCACCAACATTCTCTTCTTTCAAAGCTTCCACCTGAGCAGCTTTGACATCATCAATGATCGTGGAACTTAGCATAGTGAACGTCATCATATAGCAGCAATCCTTTGCATACGCTTTGCGACTCAAAGCATCGGCTACTACATTAGCCTTTCCGGGATGATAAAAGATTTCACAATCATAATCCTTTATAAGCTCCATCGAACGTCTCTGCCTCATATTAAGTTCTTTCTGGCTGAAGATGTACTTCAAACTCTTATGATCTGTATATAACTGACACTTAGTTCCATACAGATAGTGTCTCCACAATTTCAGTGCAAAGGTGACAGCTGTCAACTCAAGATCATGAGTTGAGTAATTCTTTTCATGCTGCTTAAGCTGTCTCGAGGCGTATGCTATAACTTTTCCTCGCTGCATCAGTACAGCACCTAATCCCAACCTAGAAGCGTCTGTATAAACCACAAAATCGTCATTGCCTTCCGGTAAGGCAAGTATCGGAGCCTCGCTTAACGCTTTCTTCAGAACCTCAAACGCTTCTTGCTGTATGGTTTCCCAAACAAATGGTGCATTTTTCTTTGTTAATGCAGTCAGAGGAACTGCAATCTTCGAAAAATCCTTTATAAACCTCCTATAATATCCTGCCAATCCCAGGAAACTTCTAACTTCAGTAGCTGAACGAGGCGATTCCCAGTTCTTTATTGCTTCAACCTTAGCCGGGTCCACCGAAATTCCAGCTCCAGAAATCACATGTCCTAGAAACTGTATCTGTTGTACCCAAAACTCGCACTTTGAGAACTTGGCGTACAACCTTTCCTTCCTTAACAATTCCAACAGTTCCCTCAGATGTTCAGCATGTTCGGCTTCAGACTTAGAGTATACTAAAATATCATCGATAAACACAATTACCGATTTATCCAACATCGGTCTGCAAACTCTATTCATTAAATCCATAAACACTGCCGGGGCGTTGGTTATCCAAAAGGCATCACCAGAAACTCGTAATGTCCATACCGAGTCCTGAATGCTGTCTTTGGCACATCTTCCTCTCGAACCTTCAATTGATGATATCCCGATCTCAGATCAATCTTAGAAAATACACTAGCCCCGTGTAACTGATCAAACAAGTCGTCTATCCTCGGCAGAGGATACTTGTTCTTGATTGTCAATTTATTCAGCTCCCGGTAATCTATGCACATCCTCATTGTGCCATCTTTCTTCTTTACAAACAATACCGGAGCTCCCCATGGCGATGAACTCGGCCGAATGAAGCCCTTGTCCAACAATTCTTGCAACTGTATCATCATTTCCTTCATCTCGGTTGGGGCAAGGCAATAAGGAGAACGAGCTACCGGTGCAGCTCCCGGGATCAGGTCAATTCGAAATTCAACTTGTCTCTCAGGCGGCACGCCAGACAAGTCTTCCGGAAACACGTCCGGAAATTGTGAAACAACAGGCACGTCTGCCAACATCCTCTTCTCACACCTGGCATCAACAACATATGCCAGATAGGCGTCACACCCCTTTGCAACAAGCTTTCGAGCTTTTGCAATGGTCAATAAGCACAGATCCCCACTTCTCCTATCCCCATATATACAGATCTCACGCCCCTCCGGAGTAGTTATCTTGATCATACGATTCTTACAAACTATGTGAGCTTCATTTTCGATCAACCAATCCATCCCGATAATTACATCAAACTCACTGAACTCTATCGGAATCAGATCCAAATTGAAGACTACATCTTCAATCACTAACGTGCAGTTACGGTATACGTGATCTACTTTTACTAAAGTATTGCTAGCAGTTTCACTATCAAGTATAGCAGACAACTTAGACAGTGGCATCGATAATAGTTGAGCAAAAGCAGTAGACACAAAAGACCGGTTGGCACCCGAATCAAACAGAACTCGAGCAGGCATGGAATTTACAATAAACATACCCGTGACCACCTCTGGGTTTTCCTTAGCCTCCTCTGCCGTTATCTGAAAAGCACGAGCCGATGCCCTCTGTGACTGACCCCGACGGTTAACTGAACCACCACTCGAACCTCCAGACGATCGTGTTGATGATGGAGCAGCAGCAGCTGGGTCGTTCTTTCTGCAATTCCTACTGTAGTGTCCCCATACACCACACTTATAGCAAGCATCACCCTTCCTTGGGCAATCATTCTGAAAATGTCCCAGTTCCCCACAGCAAAAGCAAGCACGTCCGTTAATGCACTTGCCAAAATGTTCCAAGTGACACTTGTTGCAGTATTGTGGCTCGGTGTTAATAGAGTATGCACGAGCATGACCGCGATTAGAAGAACCAGATGGTCGGCGAAAAGACTGCTGTGATGAGTATTGTGAAGACCGGGAAGATCCCGAGTATCCTCTCTCCCTTTGGCGCTTCGGCGGGGACGGCTGTGTTGGGTTGGTGGAAGCAGCAGCAGACCCGATCGAGTAGCCCGACATAATCAAAATCTGTTCTACATTTCTGGCAGCCTCAAGTAAGCCAGCAAATGTAGGGTAGCGGACGTTGCTCATAACCCTCCTAATCTCAATGTCAAGACCAGCCTCGAACCTGGTCACTTTCCTCTCTTCAGTATCAACTTGATGAGGCGCGAACAGACTCAGCCTCGTGAATTCCACCGCATATTGGGACACTGTCTTAGTCCCCTGTACCAGCGCCATAAACTTCGCTTCCAACCTCCGGCGCTCATCAACCGGACAGTACTGCTGAGTGAATAGGTCCTTGAACTCAGCCCAAGTCATAACAGAAACTTTCTCCAATGTCAACGCATTCACCATTGCATTCCACCACATGATTGCATCATTCGTGAACATAGCAGTTGCGTAACGAACCATATCCTTCTCAGCACAATCGCTGATTCGGAATGTTCGTTCAGTTGCTGTTATCCATTCAAGTGCGGCAACAGCATCTCCTAGTCCATTAAACTGCACTGCCCCATTTCCTTTGAAGTCCTTGAAACGACAACCTTTGGGCTTGTTAGACGACCCAGTGTTGTCATCTCGTTCCTCGTTGTTACCCCCTTCCTTCTCCTTGTTCTTTCTCTTATCCTCTCTTCTCTTAGCATCGGCCTCATCTCGAGCCCGAAACTGATCTTGTATCATTTTGTTCTGCTCAGCCATCATGGCTAGCATCATCTCTCTGGCTTCTTCGGGTGTCATTCCTCCAGACATGTTCTGAAAAATATAAACATATAACTTGTTTAGTAACATGTCAATTGTTTAAAGACACCACCCATTTGTCCCGTATTGATAGTCAATCTCTTATAATTACTAGATCATAACCTATCTTAGTTCAGATCATTACTTAAACCACTACATATCATTACCTAATGTTTGAGATCAAGACCTCACGGACACTTGAATCTCAAACTACTGCTCTGATACCATCTCATGTGACACCCTTGCCACAACAACCACCATTTACAATACTCCCAGGATTAATCATAAACATGTAATAACATAATGATCTGAAAGCTTAATTTGAATGCGGAAGCAATAAAATACATAAATAAATATTACAACTGATTCAAACACCCTACGGTGCTACATGGTTCCAATTCTAAATCTACATACTCTGTAACATTACAATCATCCCAAATACATAATATAAAAACAATCTCATTATTCAATTACCACTCTGATCAGTAGATAACATTCAATCACTTGATCAAATGACCTAGCTAGACGGTCCGGCTGCAAACTTTCCTTTTCCTGTAAAAACATCAACAACTAAGGGATAAGCGAATGCTTAGTGAATACACAGATTACGCATTTTATAAATTTTTATGAAGCCCAAGGGTAACACAGATGACCAACATCGGATACCCTCTTCGTACACAAAGTACGGACCAGAGCCGCAGCCCCTTCGAGCCCAAAGCTCGGCATTAAACATACCTGTAGGTCCCGAGAGGTTCCTAAAATATATAGTTATAAGCTGTAGAGGGGGGTGAATACAGCAATTTAAAAACTACACACTCTTTTCTCAATGTTTGTATGTATTATCAACAATTTGTTAATTACAAACAAGCTTGAATGCGGAATAGTTCAAGCTGAGATGACAGATACAACAGTATGCTCACTAGTCTAAGACAAACTCAAACTAGTATACAATGAATACACTCACTAAGAAGCACTCACTGTGTTTACAAGACTTAAGGGAACAGCTTATGTAAAACAGCTTAGACACACAGATGCTGGTTTACACAGAAGATTTGCATGCATGAAAATCACACTTGCACGTTCACTCTTGGTTTCAGCACTTAGCTTTCTTCACACTTCTTTCTGACCATAGAAGCTTCCTTTTATACTCACTTAGAGGATCCAAGAGAAACATCTTCATTGGACGGAATGAAAAAGGAGAAGTCTTGTTGAAAAGACAACATAACCTTTTCTGCACTTTTCTGAAAAGCAGACTTGTCTTCACATGTGCAGAACTTTTGTCTTTTTACTTTGTCTACTGTTGCATTGCCTTTAACTAATTTAGGAATGTCAACTATTGCTCTTTTCTTCCTTGGAAGGCCTAATTTTGATATAAGAAAAAGGTCTGTCACCCTTTTTCAAATATCCTTTTGTCTTCATGTGACAGAACAGCTTGGGCAGGCTGAGCAGTTTTGTTTTCCACTTTGTCTTCGACTTTGCAAACTGATCTTTTAGTCAAAAACAATATATGAAGACTTGGGAACATATTCCATAAAGTGTTTTAACCTGTTCACAAAGAACAGGTTCTGTTCACAAAGAACAGAACACTTGTAAACTGCCCAA
>JAANYP010000420.1:0-10323 GCA_020465985.1 Centrapalus pauciflorus
AATTACATTAGTTGTAATTTTTTATTTTTACATTAGTTTTAAAATACATTAGTACATTAGTTGTATTTTTGTAAGAACATATGTTGTTCTAGGTTAGTCAAGAATCAGTGTATATATAAACTGATCTTTTACTTTACTGTAATGTTGTAATTTTATTTCAGCAAATGTACTGTAAAATATATAGTGATTTTTGATAAGACCAGCTTGAACTGGTTATTGCAAATAGGGGGAGATTGTTAGGCACAAAAAGGCCTCAGTCAAACCTGTTCTACATCTGAGGGGGAGATTTTATAATCAAACCTGTTGATACATTTGAAGGTTGAATTTAAGGCCTGTTATATGTCTTATTTGAAACCTGAAAATGATTTGCAATAGCATCTAAAGGTGTTTCTATATGTTGCATGGTGTTGCAACTAGACAGTTTTGTCCAAGCTGCTCTGTCTGCTGAACAGGCTTGGACATAAACTGTCTACGCTGGCTTCTCTTACAACACTGTTGAGGCACTTGGGCAATTTTAAAGTGTCTGTCTATTGTGAACAGAACCGGTCTTTGTGAACGGCTAAAACTTTATGGAATGGTTTCCAAGTCCATTCATGTATTGTTTTTGACTACAAGATCAGTTTACAAAGTCGAAGACAAAGTGGAAAACAGAACTGCTCAGCCTGCCCACGCTGTTCTTTAACATGAAGACAAAAGGTTATTTGAAAAAGGGTGACAGACCTTTTTCTTATATCAAAATAGGCCTTTACAAGGAAGAAAGACGCAAAGTTGACATTCCTAAATTAGTTAAAGGCAATGCAACAGTATACAAAGTGAAAAGACAAAAGTTCTGTACATGTGAAGACAAGTCTGCTTTTCAGAAAAGTGCAGAAAAGGTTATGTTGTCTTTTCAACAAGACTTCTCCTTTTTCATTTCGTCCAATGAAGATGTTTCTCTTAGATCCTCTGAATGGGTATAAAAGGAAGCTTCTAAGGACAGAAAGAAGTGTGAAGAAAGCTAAGTGCTGAAACCAAGAGTGAACGTGCAAGTGTGATTTTCATGCATGCAAGCCTTCTGTGTAAATCAGTATCTGTGTGTCTAAGCTGTTTTACATAAGTTGTTCCCTTAAGTCTTGTAAACACAGTGAGTGCTTCTTAGTGAGTGTATTCATTGTATACTAGTTTGAGTTTGTCTTAGAATAGTGAACATACTGTTGTATCTGTCATCTCAGCTTGAACTATTCCGCATTCAAGCTTGTTTGTAATTAACAAATTGTTGATAATACATACAAACATTGAGAAAATAGTGTGTAGTCTTTAAATAGCTGTATTCACCCCCCCTCTACAGCTTAAAGCTATATACTTTGGGAACCTCTCGGGACCTACAAAAAGTAATATTTAATTAATATTACTACATAGTTCTTAAAATGTGCTATTTTCTGTGATTTTAATCATTATCTAACTAAAACATGATTACAAGTAAAATGATGACATTAACTTAAGTTTCATTTTATATGAATTGCAATGTTATTTAGAAAAATTAATATTTAATACTACTATTTATAATATGGACTAAAAATAATAAAAAAAAGAATAGCAAGTTAATTATTTATTAATTTTAAGTTGGTGATGTTGATAGAGTATACGTATTTTAAATCATTGAATTAAGAAATTAATATTTTCATTTTTTTATTATTATAACGATTTAGTAAATTAAGATTTATTTTTTTTGGTTTTACTCTTCATTTTATCGTGTTAAAAAATCTTATTTTTCACTGCTTTATACATGTATATTATGTCTCGCTACTGTGTACGTGTAAACAACAATTTATTATAAAAATATTTAACTTCTTTACATTAACTTAAGTTTCATTCTATATGAATTGCAATGTTATTTAGAAAAATTAATATTTAATCTACTATTTATAATATGGACTAACAATAATAAAAAAGGAATAGAAAGTTAATTTTTTATTAATTTTAAAGTTGGCGATGTTGATAGAGTATACGTATTTTAAATCATTGAATTAAGAAATTAATATTTTTATTTTTTTAATTATTTTAACGATTTAGTAAATTAAGATTTATTTTTTGGTTTTACTCTTCATTTTATCATGTTAAGAAATCTTATTTTTCACTGCTTTATACATGTATATTATGTCTCGCTACTGTGTACGTGTAAACAACAATTTTATCATAGAAATATTTAATTCTTTACTTAATTTTGTATACAAACTAACCGTAAAGCAACATCATTAATTTATATGCTTTTTTAAAAGATTAATTTATATGCATTTGAATATGTTCTTTAAAATTTTTAAGAAAACCAGGTTACTCCATATGTTAATATTTAACTTCTTTACTTAATTTTGTATAAAAAGTTGTCAACTTACAAAATTGCAGTTATATAAATATAAGTTTTTCTTAATTTTTAATTTCCTATTCTATACAACATGTATGTATATATATAATTGATTGAATTAGTATTATTTTTTAAATAAAATGATATTGTTTCAAAATAACTTAAACATTGCTAAATTTTGGTTCTAATAAACAATTCAATTCAATATAAAGTTTTAAGATCTTTAATTCACTTTGATGGTTAGAGTGACCCTACTACAAGATTTCTTGAACTTTATTATAATTCTTCTAAGATCAGATTCAAAATAGATGTTACTATTATTTGTATTTTTTTTACATTTTATTACAGGCCAAATTACCAAAAAATGTAACATAAAATACAAAAATTGACAATAAAGGTAATGTGAAATTTTTTAGACCAATAAAGATAACATAAAATTCAAATTTAACTAAAAGGGTATTGATGACCAAGTATAAATGTAAATTTTTAATTTTATGCTCCATGTTTTGGTAAAACAATAATATTTGGTTATCTTTTTTGGGCTAAAATTCGAATTTCATGTTCTTTATCGGCCACAATAGAATTTTACATTATCTTTCTCGATCAAAATTTTCTTGAATACCTTTATTGTCAAAAATTATGTTTTAGATTACCATACTTGGTAATTTTTCCTTTATTGTATAATATCAGACACACATTGCATTATTTAAAAAGAATATCTAAATTTAATAAAGCAAAATAATAAACCAGTGAAATCGCACGGGTCTACATGACTATTACTTCATATATAGTGTAGTGGCAATCATTCATACTCTTGATTTGATCGGTTCACAATTCAATAAATACATCTTTATGGTGACACTTGAGTTTGTGATGCAAGTTTTCCGTAGCATCTTCACATAAAACACAAGCCAGGACTTGAGAAAGAATACCTTTAGCAGCCATTTTATCACCAAAAGGAAGTTTGTTTGTAAAAGCTCTACATACAATGATGTTGACTTTGATTGGAATCCATGAATTCCAAACAAAGTTCACAAAACTCCATATCTTCCTTGAGGACTCGTGTTTTGAATTTGGCGATGAAGGTTTTGAACTAAGAAGACCTTGGTGGGATCTCCACGACTCCACCCCCACTCGTCGTCCTTGCTCGCTTCCAACACTCAGTGTTCTTATTAAGCTTGTTAAACACAAGAGTTCATCCAACGCCCTTCCCCTTGGAGGGGTTCACCGGTCCCAGTTGTCGGTCCAGTTCCCATTGATTGTTTCCACCCGACACAGATTACACATTCTTTGTCTTTTCTAGAAAATATAGATTAGGAAAGGACATCCTTAGCGGTTCAGATAGGTTATCCCATAAAGAGTTCCGAAAGCTTGTGGATTTACCATCAACAACTTTCTTTCTTGTCGCATTTAAAAATGAAACTTCGAAGTTTTGTATCTCACCACAACTCTTTACAACACGTCCCCACCATATGTTGCTTGCTTGCGAAAGATTGAGATTCAAAACCCCATGATCCTCATATAAAACTCGAAGAACTCTATGTCAGAAAGCATTTTTCTCTGCTTTAAAACGCTAAAACCACTTTCTGAGATTCTTAGATTTGAAGCAGCCTAAATGCAGACCTCCAGTTTTTTTTAGAAGCAGCAAGTCTTTTCCATGCCACCCAGTGCAATGTATCCGCAAAAAAAGTGACATCTAATTCTTTCATGTTTATCTATCACACTACTCAAGGCTTTAATTAAAGAAACGTAACAAATAGGCGATGAATTTGACACGAACTTTAGAAGAGCGTTAATGCCCCCAACAATAAGAACTTTGGAATATTAACAGAGACTTTATCGTCAAGAAATTTGAAATATAACGATATAAATATATTTAAAAGTTGGTTATCCAAACGAGATATTTTGTAATCAACTCAAAGCGCCTCCAAAGGCTACATGCTAAATTGAGTTGTTTTATAACTTCATTACAAAGAAAAGTAAAACTGAATGCGAGTGTGTGTTGTGCGTGCGATCTTGACGAAAGAAAGGAGCAAAAAAGAAAGGAAATCAATAAAAATATCATGATCATCAGCTTATCAAAGTTATTGGAGTTAACCATCATCACAATTGCGAGCTTTAAATGTGAGCATGAAATCGTGAGATTTATTCGAAAGTTGAAATATACGTTAATTTTATCAATAAACGAAGTTTAATATGTTCTAGAGCTAATGAACATGTTTATTTAAAGTTCTAGTGAAAATTCTGTCGACATGTAAGTTCCTTTTTTCTAACGGTTTTTCTATTTTTTGTTCAAATTCCCAAGAGTTAGGATGAGAAAGAAGGATATCATGAATTTTATTTAGTTTCGAATTCCCAGTGCAATTTTCAATTAAAGTTCCATTTATGATAGATGCTAAAAACAATTTCTTCGTTCTTCTACGATACATCACAATAAAAAAGAGATCATACATTTTAACTAGGCAAATAATTCTTGTTTTTAGTCTTAACATTAGATAGTTTAACTAAGACTTTTTTTTGTTTCAAGTCTTAATATCAGATAATCTAGTATTTGTTTCAAATATATTAGAGTAATAACGACTTTCTCTGAAGTCTCGATTCTATCTATAAATTTATTATTTTAATTATTTTCTGTCGGAAGGTTGAAGATGATAGGATCATGACGAATCCGAAGTCGGTTAGGGACAATCATTAGTGGATGGCTGGTATCGTAGCCCGAGTCACGATCACTAGGCTATCTCATCGTCTGAGTTGTGGTCACGAGGCCGTGGTAGCGAGGAGGTTTGTCATGGTCAAAGTCACGATCATGACTTCCACCTGACATAGTTTTTTTTTATCAGGTTAGATTTTGATTTCCATTTTACCAAACTATTGTTAGTAGTTAATATCCATGTATTATTTTATGATATCGTTGAACAAATGAGGTTGTTAATAAACATTACTAGTGCATTCAGTAGCAATTGTAGTATAAATATAGTTGTGCTAATGATACAAGTTGTTTTTTAAATGCAATATTATTTAATGGGGAAATTGCGCAAAAAACCTCTAAGTTGGACCGTTTTTGCGATTAAAACCTCCAACCATTTTTCATTGCACAAAAAACCTTCATCTGGTTAAAACTTTGTAAATTTGGTCTTTTTTCCAAAAATCTGACTTGCAACCGGTTTAGTCGGTTGCAACTTGATGACGTGTAAAACTTTTAAATAGATTTTTGCGTAAAAAACCTCCAACTTGTTTAGTTTTTTCAATTAAAACCCCAAATCATTTTTAATTTGATAAAAAACCTCCAACCAACAAAGATAATTAAAAGGGAAATTTGCGTAAAAAACTCTAAAGTTGGACCATTTTTGTGATTAAAACCCCTAACCATTTTTTGTTGCACAAAAAACCTCTAACCGGTAAAATCTTTTGAAATTAGGACGTTACCTGTTATAATAGGTTGCTATGCTTACATGGCAAACCCGACTTACGTGGCGCCTATGTGGCACTACATGGATAATTCTTAAACTGAATTTTTGCATAAAAACCCCAAAATTGGTGACTTTTTCGATTAAAGCCCTTAACTATTTTTTTTCTTACCTCTAACCAACAATCATATTTACCATTACTCTTCTCCTCTACCTCCGGCAACTCCGATTATTCTATCCTCTCTATATGTTCGGCGCTGTTTTTTATGTATATATGTTCGATTAACTTTTGCCTTTAATCTTGAATTTTAACTTCAACTGTGCCGATGGAATCGATTTCATTTCGTAATCACGAGTTGCATTTTTTAGGTTCAGTTTTATGTTCAATTTCGTTTATTTATGTTCCATTTCAGCTTCTGATTATGATCAGTCAGAGCACTAAGGTTCACTAGAGTTAGAGGGTGGAGATTTCATTGGGAAACGAATTCTTTGTTTAATAAATAAAATTCTAATAAATATCCATGTCATCAAAATGCAATAAAAGAAGACTCAATTTAAATTTTCTTTTTTGATTGGAGGTTTTTTTTATCAAATGAAAATTGATTTTGGGGTTTTAATTGAAAAAACTAAACAAGTTGGGGGGTTTTTTACGCAAAAATCTATTTGAAAATTTTACACGTCATCAAGTTGCAACCGGTTTAGCCGGTTGCAAGTCTGATTTTTTTGGCAAACCCCCAAATTTACAAAGTTTTAACCGGTTGGAGGTTTTTTGTGCAATGAAAAATGGTTGGGGGTTTTAATCACAAAAATGATCCAACTTAGAGGTTTTTTGCGCAATTTCCCCAAATTAAAAATGAGTATTCACTTATTGCATTTTGATGACATGGATATTTAATAAAACTTTTATTTATCAAACAAAGAATTCGTTTCCCAATGAAACCTCCACCCTCTACGCTACCGAATCTCACTGCACTGGTTGATAATATTTCAGATGCTAAAATGGAATATAAATAAATGAAATTGAACATAAAGCTGAACCTAAAAATGCATCTCGTGAACACAAAATGAAATCGATTCCATCGGCACAATTGAAGTTAAAATTCAAGATTAAACGGGAAAAGTTAATCGAACATATATAAAATAAACAACACTGAACATAAAAGAGGAGATAGAGTAATCGGAGTTGCCGGAGGTAGAGAAAAAGAGAAAAAGTAAATATTATTGTTGGTTAGAGTTGAGAAAAATATAGTTAAGGGTTTTAATCGAAAAAGTCACCAATTTCGGGGTTTTTAATGTAAAAATTCAGTTTAATGAATTATACATGTAGTGCCACGTAGGCGCCACGTAAGTCGGGTTTGCCATGTGGACGCCACGTGTGTGCCATGTAACAATAGCAACCTATTATAACCGATCAAGTCCTAATTTCAAAAGATTTTACCGGTTAGAGGTTATTTGTGCAACAAAAAATGGTTAGGGGTTTTAATCACAAAAATGATCCAACTTTAAGGTTTTTTACGCAATTATCCCTTGTTTAATACATGATCTTTCCTATTATATCATGCTACCATAACTATTGATATATACTACATTATGTATTATTCGTGGCAAAATTATATACTAAAATGAATAAAATAAGTTTGTCATTATCTAACCGCTTTTAATTTTTATTTCACATTTTCGCTTTTAGAATTTTCAATACATTTATACTTTACATGGAATGGGTTGTCTAATAAACATATTCTTTTCGTTCTCCTTCATTTTTTAATTCTTTTTTAGTGTTAAATATGATTATAAAAATAATATTAGTCATAATAAGAAAATTCTAATATAGTAATATAGGACACTTTATACAAATAAATACATTTTCGGATGACTTTAGATTTGTATTACTAATTTTAGACAAATTTATATTAGTTAAGTTTTTTTTAGTTATAAGTTTTAATTGTTTAATCGGTTAGAAATAAATTATAAACATATGTTTATTAAACATTGCATTCCATAATAAATGAAATGAAAATTTTAATTGCCAAAACAAAAAGTAGCTAGAAAAGGACAAACTTTTAAAGAAAAGATTTATGAACTAAAAAGAAGAAAATAAAAGATTTATGAACTAAAAAGAAGAAAACAAAGGAAGCCTTTCTTTTATATCAAAGCTTGGTTTCGATCCTGGGACCTGTGGGTTATGGGCCCACCACGCTTCCACTGCACCACTTTGATTTGATGTCTTTTAGACCAATAAGCATTTCTATCTACTTTACACTTTAAAGTGTCATGGACTCATGGTTGATGGTCCCCGTTTCTTCATAAACTCTATTCGCATTTTCTATGTATGTGTGTGTGTCTATATATATATATATATATATATATATATATATATATATATATATGTGTGTGTGTGTGTGTGTGTGTGTGTGTGTGTGTGTGTGTGTGTATAAAAGGCTTCAGGAAGTGGGTTCGGTACCCACCTCGATATCGAACATGACATTGACAAACACAACCCCTCACATTGGTATTGACATGACATCATAGCAAAATGGAATCCGAATATCGAGAAAGAGGGAGAGAATGCCGTGAGTATGTGTGTGCAAATATGCGCGCGTGTGTCTGTGTGTGTTAAACTTTTGATTCACATTTAAAAGTCGTAATTATCTAAGGCATCCAGTAGCAGACCCAACCACTGAAGCGACTCGCAGCACAAATTTTCGTCGTGTTCCTAGTTCGAAAATTTAAATGAGTATCTTAGTTGGGTGGGACCAACAAATGAATATTAATATTTTCACTGGAACATATAATCTTAAAATAAAAAATATACTAACAAATGATGAATACAAACACATTTATTAAAAAAATACAAGTTAACATTAGGGCGGACCCAAGTGCCGGGGTGGCACGTGTCACAGGTCCTTCCGTCAATAACTTTATTTCGTAATGTATTTTTTTACGATTTTTGTTTGTGCAACCGTGCTTTTCAAATATTAAAACATTATTAGAATAATCTAATCAGAATGTTTATGACCTTAAATCAAATAAATAAATTTCTAATACAATTATTTATAATTAATGCAACAAATAAAAAAATAATGAATTAATAATATAAAGTCCAAAACTAAATACCCAATAAGGCATTGCTATTTATCATTTTTGTTCATTTCACCAAACGCAATATCATTATTTTTATTTATCCCAAAAATTTATGAAATTTCGATTAATATTATCGGTTGTTAACCCGACCCGACCAATCTAATTAATAAAATTATAAAATCCAAAGCACGACTCAATTTTGTGCCACCGGGGACCGAAAATCCTGAGGCCGTCACTGGTTAACAAGTTAACCGTCCTCATCTGTCGGAAGGATCCCAAGGAAGGCCGTTCATATAAAATTGGGGTTGAAGAAATTGAAGAATTCGAAACTATTGATTGTGTTTATATTTTGTAATGTTATCGGATTCATGTTTAATCTAGCTCTTTTAAGATTGACATTCGTCACTATCACTTTCCGATAAATTTTTTTTGAAAAATATATCCATCGATAGATATTATAAAACCTAAAATTAACAATTAAAGATTAAGGAGTAAATTAAGCAACTAAATACAAACTTTCAAGTCTTAAATTTTTAATAATTCAATTAAAGAGTAAACTAATTAAGTAAATACATTAAAAAAAACTTTCAGGACTCCTATCGGATTAATTTTTTTGACAACCGGTCCAATTATTGGGAGATACCGGACTTTAATTGGGCTAAAAATAGCAGTGAGTTTTGGCTTTAATTTGGGCTAACATTATTGGGTTTTAGTTGTTGTTTCATTTTTGTTACTTATTTAGTTACTTAGGCATTCAACTTCAATTTTTTTGCTTCATTTGAGGGATATATTTTTTAATTCAAGTTGCTCACTTAAACTTTTTTATTTTTTTTTGAATAGTATAAGTTGCACAATTAAATTTTCACCGGTTACACACGTAAAATTTTAAAAATTTTTACACTACGAAATGAGGTTATGCCTAGCCCTCTCCCTTTAGGTCCTCTCCTGAAGGCATCAAATGCATTTGAATAATTACTATATGTAACGTAATATTTTGTTTGATCGATATATAACTCTTTGAATATCTCTTCTTCTATCGAAAGTATATCGGTTAAATAAGATATATATATATAGAACTAAGAAAATGTGTGAGAGTATGATGAATGAATATAAAAGAAGGACGTGACAAAAGAAAACATAAAAGTAATGTAAATAACAATATGGGGTGTATGTAGAATCACATATAATAATAACATACCGCTAATGGATCAAAGATAACAATCCATAGACCAAAACAAGCGATCTTTTATGTCTGGTCACCTTCAACATGTTCATCTCTCACTTCTACAAACCTTGATTTTTGACCCAGCTTCCATAAGAGTCATCAAATACCAAACATAAAAAAATGATCTTTTATGACTTATCACGTTCAACATGTTCACCTCTTCTACGGACCTTGACTATGTCCCATGTGAAGCATTTATAGATGTCCCATCTATTTCGTGTGATATTTCTGTATGTGATTCAGCTTCAAGTTTTTGATGAATTTGGTTT
>JAANYP010000421.1:0-14450 GCA_020465985.1 Centrapalus pauciflorus
ACGTCAGGTGTTTCTTTTGCTTCCTCGGCTGTTATTTGAAAAGCTCGAGTCTTTGCAGTCGGCGTTGCAGCAGAACTCTTAACTGTAGACCCTCCAGCTGATGACTGAGACTGATAACGCGACCCGCTACGACACTGATACATAAAGTGTCCCCTTTTTCCACATTTTGCACATCCACGTCCTTGCTGTGGACATTCTTCACTACTATGACCGATCATGTTGCACGCGAAGCAAGTAACGTCATCCGGATTACGTAGTCCCATGTGTGATCTTCGGCATCGCTTACAGAATCGTGGTTCATTCGTTAGGGAATAAGCTTGTGCTTTCTGTTGTGAACTATGCTGAGATTGTTGGGACTGAGACTTATTCGGCTTAAAGAATCTGCCAAATCGCTGTTTCTTTGGGGGAGACGGATTCATCGGGTTAGTAGACGGAGCATAAAGCTGATCGCCGTACTCTAAGTAACCTCGCTCAATTTGTCTAGCCGCTTCTACCATTTCCAAGTAACTCTTGTACTTGATCGCGCTCATCGGATGTCTGTATCTTGGATTGAGTCCTACACGAAATCTATTCATCTTTCTCTCCTCGGTAGCTACTTGATATGAGGAGTAACCGCATAGACGTGAAAACTCGTGTTCGTATTCATCAACTGCCTTCGTTCCCTGAGTCAGCTGCATCAACTGTACCTCCATCTTATCTCGTTGGTCAATCGGGCAGTACTTTGCATTGAACATTTCAAGAAACTGCTCCCATTCTAAAGTCTGAATCACCTCCTCACCATAGATACTTCGCTGGGTTTTCCACCAGGCACGAGCAGCTCCCACAAATAGTGCAGATGCATAACTTACTTTCTTCGAATCTAAACAATCAGAAATCCTGAAGATTTCTTCAGTATGACTAATCCAATCCATCGCCTGAATCGGATTAACTGTACCCTCGAAGTTCAGGGCACTGCTGGCTTTAAAATCTTTAAATTTGCAGCCTTTTGGCTGAGCTATTTGGGTTTCTGGATTTGAATTATCAGAATCAGATTCTTCATTCTGGACTTGCTTATCTTTTCGCTTATTTTTCTTATCATTACGTCTTTTAGCTTCGGCCTCATCTCTGGCCTGAAACTGTTCTTGCATAATCTTATTCTGTTGTTCTGAGTGTTGTGCTAGTAATTGTTGCATCATCTCAAACATTTGTTGTGGGGTCATGTTGCTTGCTATGTCACCTGATCCTGATCCTGACATCTTTACTGAAAATTAAAATCAATTAACTATCAGTTTATAGACTTAGATCTATGTACCCTTTTTCCCATCCTAACAGTCTGTACATCCTATCTCAGTTCAAACCACCTAAATGATTGATACATATGTATTGCTTCAGTTTGAGATCAAGTATACTCACGTAATACTTGATTCACTCAAACTATGGGCTCTGATACCATCCTGTGAAGACCACCCCTTACGGGGCAGTTCTCACCAGTCTAGGTCCCACATCATGCAATACGATATCAATCAAACTAAGATAGGGTAATTATAATGCGGAAAATTAAATTACAGTACAAGCTATTAAGATTTAAGTTTATTACAGATTAAGTTTTTAAATTAAACTTATAAAGGGCACAAGTCTAATCTAATTAATATCATCATATTATCAAAATAAATCTACCCAGATCACCATAATATCGTCATCCAATTAGTACCAAAATGGGATCGCTGAGTAGAGGTCTATGAAACTTCTGTCTTGAGCGTGTAAGACCTAAGAACTAGGTCCGGCAGGTGACTTTCCTTTGCCTTTTCCTGTAAAAAAAATGTGAAGTAGCAACCATAAGCAACGCTTAGTGAGTAAATAGATTTTCAATATCAACATGCGTGTCTAGCGGAGTCATTAGTCTTAGCGTGATATGTCTTGGCTGCCGCTACAGCCCTCATGATTGAGATATAGAATCATAGAATCGGATGATGTTCAAGCCACACTCACGCTTAAATCGTGGGGATCAGCCACATACTGGGCTAGCTACCAGTAAGTCAATATGGCGAAACATCGGAGGTCATTACCAAGTTCATAAGAACTGGTGAAATAGCCGGGTCTAGAACAATAGACCATATGGGCTAGTCAAGCTGAATCAATTCTATCAAATGTCTGATCAATGATGTAAGCATATGTCTTAGAAGTCATGATAGCAATGAATCATAAGGCAAAGTCTGAAGCAATAATAAATGCAATATGAAAAGATAATCAAATAGCTATCGTGATCCACTGGGCAACACCCATCCATGGTGTGCACAGGTCTCATTCCAGCTGATAAAGTGAATGTCAATAAATCTATCAGCAACAATATATCTCAACCGGATCTATGCATGTTCAATCTGAATATCTATAACTCACAGTGTTGGGTCTTTATCAAACAGATATAAAATCTGCCACCTGAGTTATCTCAGGATTTTATCTCAATCTATTCTCTGTCAAATCAAATCTGACCCGCTTTATAAATCTTTAAATCTTTGTTCAGAATTTCACTGAACCTGTCCAGAATCATAATATCAATCTCATATAAATATCATCATCTTCTAACTTTTAAATTACTTATTTTTATCTTTAAAATATTTATTTTATCTGATTCTGATAACTGATCATTCATAAATCTTTCTTTCAATTAAATTTATTGTTTCATTAATTCTCAAGGGTCAATATATATACATATATATAATATATATATATATATATATATATATATATATATATATATATATATATATATATATATATAACTAAAATAGAATACTATTTTGAAAATAAAATTAAAGTCAAATCAAATCTTCAGAATATGTACCTTGAATTTAATATTAGAATAGGAGCTTTCATTTAATATTTTAGTCAAATTTCAACTTTGAGGACCAACATTTCGAATCTATTGTCCAACACCTAATCTTCATTCGAATCTATTAGATTCGAAACATACATTTCGAATTTGTGAATAGGTTCGAACATCCACATAATTACATTCGATGGCTTAGTTCGAATCTATTTGACATTTCGAATCTAATGGATAGATTCGAATATAATTCGAATTTAATTAAATTTCGAGTTTGTTCTATGTATTTTCGAGTTTGTTCTTGGCATTCTCGAATCTGTTCATATTTACAACTCTAAAACATGAATTTCTAAGGCATAAATCACAAATAAGATCAATATTAAGCCTATGTTCGATTATATTATACTTATTCTAGTTAAACTCCATAAAAATAGCTTTAGATTTCATAAAACTAACAGATTCGAAAATACCGAAATATATATAAAATCGTAAAAATATAATTTCTTACCTCAAATTAGTATGAAATCACGCAGGAGATAGTAGATTCGTGTAGTATTCTCCGAGATCTTTCTAACGATATAAATATCTTGATAATCGGACGGTCGGTTTGGAAGAAAGTTTAGAGAGAAGGTAGAGAGAGAGTAGAGAGAGAAAGTTAGAGAGAGAGAGTAGAGAGAGAGAATCTGAGTTTTTGATATAAAATTCACGTTTATATACTTCATCTAGTTATATTTTGCTAGTTAACCCACTTTCATTTTTGTATATTATATCTCTTTTATTTAATTCTCTGTAATAATTTATTAATTCATAAATATAAATTTTTATATAATTTAATTAAATATTTCATTACTTAATTAAATTATAATTCAAATAATGTAACATTATTACATTATCGGCTCAAAATATTACTGAATTTACGACTAGATAAAAATTAGGTTGTTACAAGTCCCATCTTTCTTCTTAACAAAAAGAACAGGAGCTCCCCAGGGAGATGAACTTGGTCGTGTAAGCCCTTTGTCAAGCAACTCTTGCAATTGCTTCATCATTTCTTGCATTTCAGTAGGTGCAAGTCTCTACGGGGCTCGAGCAATCGGTGCCGCGCCTGGCACCAAATCAATTCTGAACTCCACCTGACGGTCTGGTGGAAGTCCAGAGATGTCCTCAGGAAAGACATCGGGAAACTCTGAGGCTATCGGTACCTCGGCTAAAGTTTTCTTTTCAGATTTAGCATCTATTGCATAGGCTAAGTAAGACACGCAACCCTTAGCTATATGCTTCCTAGCTTTCACTACCGCGATCAAGCATAAATCACCTTTCATTCTGTCACCATAGATGCAGATACTGCGGCCATCCGGAGTAGTGAGCTTGATTAACTTCTTTTTACAGATAATGTTGGCGTCATGGTGAACTAGCCAATCCATACCCACGATAACGTCGAACTCGTGAAAATCCATCGGAATAAGATCAAGTTGAAATGTGCAGTTGTCGAGCAGAATGATACAATCACGGTAAATTTTATCGGTAGACACACTTACATTACTAGCCGTTTCGATATCAAATATAACAGGTAGAGTGGTCGGTGCAATTCCAAGTTTAGATGCAAATGAATTTGATATGAAAGAACGGTTGGCTCCTGAATCAAAAATAACTCTAGCAGGTACAGAGTTAACGAGAAACTTACCAGATACCACATCTGGTATTTCCTTTGCTTGCTCGGCCGTTATCTGGAATGCACGATTCTGACTCCGAGCTGGCTCGTTACGGCAACTAGAACCTCCTCGCGATGTGCTATGCCGGGCCGGTTGATTTTGTCTTTGCTGTTGTTGTTGATATTGTTGCTGAGGTCTGTGTTGCTGCTGCTGCAATCGCGGATGATGCTCTGCACTCGGGTAAATTATGCTGAACGGATGCATACATGCATGCTCATTATGTCCAGGGCGTAAACAGTTGTTACAAACTTTAACTTTGTTAGGACATTCTTCACTGCTATGTCCTATTTCATTGCACACGTAGCACCTCACATCATTGGGGTTACAACGCCCAATGTGTGACTTCTGGCAGCGGCGACACTGCCTCGGCTCAGAATGTACCGCATAAGATCGAGTTTGCCATGCCGGAGGCGAGCTGAACTGTCGGTACTGAGACTACTGTGGCTGAGAATATCTGGATGAAGATCCAGAATAGCTTCCAGTGCGTGATTTCTTGGGCGGTGATGGACATGTCGGGTTAACAGAGGAAGCAGGAACTCCTCCAGCTCGAATAAACTCCTGCTCGAGAATTCGAGCAGCTTCAACACAATCAGCATAGTTGGTATACCTCTGGTGCTTCAAGAACTTCTGGTACTCGGGATGCAGACCCATCAGAAAACAATCGATCTTTCGCTCTTCAGTAGCGACTTGATAGTCAGACAGCAAGCTTAGTCGGGTAAATTCTATCTCATACTCGGTCACCGATTTGGTTCCCTGAGTAAGAGACATCAGTTTCTCTTCCAAACGCTTCTTTTCATCAGCTGGGCAGTACTGACGAAAGAAGATAACTTTGAAGTCATCCCAAGATAGGGACTTAATCCAGTTGGCTCCGTGCATGTTCTCCTAAGACCTCCACCACATAACTGCGCCACCTTCGAACAGTGTAGTAGCGAAGCTGACCTTGGATTCTTCAGCACAGTCACTAATGAGAAAAATCCGCTTGATGCCAGTGATCCACTCAAGCGCTTCGATCGAATTTGCAGCACCCTTAAAAGGTTGAGCTCCGCAAGCCTTGAAATAACGGAAGTTGCAGCCCTTAGGAGGGACTACACGGGCTTCCTCCTCGTCGGTGTCGTCGTTGTGGCGTCCAGTGTCATCATGCTGTTGTTTCCTACGCTCTTCTCTGCGCCTAGTTTCGGCTTCATCACGAGCACGAAACTGGTCTTGCAGAAACTTAGCTTGACGCTCGTTGTTCTCGTTAAGCATAGTTTGCATAATTTGCATGATCTGTTCAGGAGTGAGTCCACCTCCAGCTCCTTCACCAGATCCAGACATGTTCTGAAATTATATAAATAATACTTGCATAAGAATAGGCATAACTCCTATTCTACCCCATTTCCCAATTCCTAAAGCAAAGTCAAAGCCTATCTCAGGTCAAGTTAAAGCCTAGATATTCGAAGCTAATATCTTTGCTTAAAAGTTTGAGTCCAAGTGTTATTGCTAACACTTGAATCCCTCAAACTAATGCTCTGAAACCATCCTGTCACATCCTTGCTTTAAAACACGCTTGCTTATCCCAGGAATAATAATAAATGCATAAAGCTAAATAAAACATTACAATAAGTCTTGCACTACACGTGCTACAAGGTTACAGTACTAAGTTGCTAAAAGCATCACAATTTAAATAAAAGCAGCTACCCAGAACCCAAGGCATCATAAAGCTATACCACAAGCTGAAAATGAGCTAAGTCCTCTGGGTTGATCAGATAATAGACCTAAGCAGAAGGTCCAGCTTGTTCTTTACCTTTTCCTGTAAAAATTGTGAGTAGCAACTGTAAGCTAATGCTTAGTGAGTAAACAGATATTCATGAATGCATGTAAAATATGAGGCGAAAGTGCCTATAAAGGCTGTTATGCTTGCTTGCTTGCTTTGCTTGTTTGCTTAATACCCAGAAAGAATGCTGCACGATTGAGACATTTCACGCAGAAAGGAGATGCCACCACTAGGGGTTTACCGCTGACAGATGATCAATCTGTGATGCGGGGCTAGCTACCCGCATAATGCTCAAGGGATAGTGGTGAACATCAGAATTGCTTGCTTGCTTAATATAATGCTTATGAGATGCACAAAGAAACGCTAAAACAAAGCTTGATGTATAGTATGCAGAACAATAAACAGATAGCAGATAAATATGCATATTAATAGATCAAATGTAAGATCCGGCTAAGCTGGGCATCACCTGTACAAACAGTGTTCGCCTTCACTCACAAAAGTCTATTGAATTCCAAATAAGTCATATAGAAGCAATTTATGTCTCAATTTCATATGAAACATGTAAACAAGAATAACTGTTACTCACAGCACTGAAAATGCCTTGAAATGCTCTGAAATGCTTGCTCGGGCTTATTTATGCTTTAAATTGCTTTATAACGCTTGCACTGGCTTATCTAGGCTTTAATATATTCTGGCACTGGCTTTGACTCGCAACTGGGCTAAATGGCTTATGTATAATATCTGAAGTTTAATATTACAGAACATGTGCTAAATTAATACGGCTAGCTCAATATTCCTATATCTATAAGCCATAACTTTTAGCTAAATATTTTGCTATTTATTTTGCTAATTTATGCGTTGTTCGTAAATTTTATCAATTAAATTCGAAATTTAGGGGTAGGGGTTCGAATCTGAGCATCAAACTCGAAGCCAGATTCGAACTGGGTTAGATTCGAAGCCAGACTCGAACAGGGGAGGGTTAAACTCGAACCATCCCTCGAATCTGAGCTTAGATTCGAACCTCCAGTTCGTCTTTAGCTCTATTCGAGTCTGTTCTATGCATACTCGAGTTTGTTCATAAACTACAGCTTTAAACATGCATTTTCAAGCCTCAAATCCATAAATAAGCTAAGTAATAAGCCTCGGTTTAGTTATATGATACATATTCTACCATATTTTAGCTAAAACTCATACGAAATCAGCTTTAAATCGCCTAAAATGATAAACTCGAATTTTTCCTCAAAACCGAAAAATGCAGAAAACGAAAAGAGCGATTCTTACCTCAAAATCGTATGAAATCACGCATGCAATGGTAGATTCGAGTAGTACACTTCGAGACCTTTCCAATGACGTATAGAACTCGAGATTTGGCCGGTCGGTTTGGGAGAAAAGTTAGAGAGAAGATCGGGTTCTAGAGAGAGGAGCTCTGGAAATACTAGACGGGTTTTGCAAAAGTGTGAAAATGGAGCACCCAACTCCTATTTATACTAAATCTCGAAATTACATCTTTTTACGCAAATTGCTCAATATTACTTAAAATAAAAAAATGCAAATAAAAGCAAGGTGTTATATCAGGCAGTGACCAGCTCTGAGTCGTCATCAGAGGAAGTGGAGGATATCGAGGTTGAGGCACCAAGAGAAGAGACATAAGATCCGGCTGTCCAAATAGGCAGATATGGATCCAGAATTGTGGTTATTAATCGAGAAGCAGAAAAGAGAGCATCTAGAGATTCTGATGAAGATGACTCTGATTTCGAAATTGAAGATACTGCTCCTTTGGTGCCTAGGCAAAGGGCCAAAAGGCATAGGTTTATGCAGGGAGCTTCGTCTGCTTCTCTTTCAGAGCCTGAAATTCCATCCGCTCAACCATCCGCTCAGCCATCCGTTCAACCATCTATTCCACCACCACCGATCACTCCGTCACCTATCACATCAATTCCATCCACTTCATCCACCTTCACAGACAACCAAAGGTTTTCAGAGCTCTGAAGCAAAGTGGATTTCCAGCAAGTCCAAATCTTCCAACTTACTAAAGCTGTCGGCGAGCTTCAAGCGCAAAACGCAAAAATTGATAAAGAAAATCTTGAATTGAAGACATTCGTCGCCGATCAGGCTGCAGAGCTCAGAACTATGAGGTCCCTCATCGAGCAACTAATGAAAAATCTAAAGGCTCAGGGGGAGACCAGTTGCAGAGATACTGAAGAGTTGAGAAGAGATGACGAAGGCAATGATCCCGATGCACAAAAGGATAGTGAGCCAGTAGATTTTTCTGCTGCTCAGCACGCTGAAGTTCAGGGGGAGCCGAGTCAGTCAGAAGCTGAAGGAGGAGAGCCTAGTTCCTCAAAGACTTTTGAGAGCGAGATGATAGACGCTCTGATGGATATTGAGGAAGAAGAGATAGAGTTTGATATTGAGGATGAGATTGAAGAGTTGGAGGAAGGAGAGTTCGTGCCAGAGGACATAGTTGATTGGAGATCAGATGATGAAGTGATAGAAGATGAAGACGACAATGTCGATGAAGTGATTGTAAACTCACAGCCTATCACTGAGCTATATGTCCAAGACAATCACAATGTGATTGATATTGATGAGATCAAACTGGCCTCGGTAGAAGATTCTGAACTTGAAGAAACTGAGAGAGAGCCATCTAGGGCTGAATTGTTGAATCTATGGTTCCGGAAGGAAGAAAAGAAGTCAGAGCCTAAGATGAAGAGAAGAATGAGAGTACCGGGCTCCGAAAATCTATCAGGTGGAACTATAAGCTGGTTCTTTGACAGAGAACTGCAGCTATTCATACTGAAAAGGAGAGATGGACTTCAATACCTAAGGCGGATGCTCATAGTATTTAATACATTGCCGAAGGTTGAAGTAAAGGAGTTGGCGTGGAAAGAGTTAATAAATATCGGTGAGGATCCTTATGCTGAGGTTATAGCCAAGATTATCAGAAAGGAGGGTCGATCCGGTAAACTTGAGAGACTCAACCCAAGGACCGGAAAGAGAGTGGAAGATGAAACAAGGATTGATCCACATACAGGTAGGCCATGGGCCAGAATGGTGTACAAACCTGTAAAGTGTTTGAAGAAGGTGCCGATGAAATCGATGCCACAAGATGTTTTAAGTAACATGAAGTGGTGGTATGTCGATTGTTAGATTTATTATTTCGATCCTAGGAGTTGTTTTGTAATATTTATTATCTTTGTAATTTGTCTTCTATGTTATTTCTATGTAATTTATGTTTAAGGAATAGTGTAGGGGCCAAAGTTGCCAATGTATGAAAGATAATTAAAGGAGCCTACAAAAGGCTCCTAAGGTTGCTTTTTGGTTACACACGGTTGACATTTGAATTGTTTTTACAGCCGCCACTGTTCCATTGTTCTCTCAACATTCAAACATTCATATTGTCTTCTTCTTTATCATATTACATTTATTGAGCTAGTTTCTTTATGTATATGATGAGAATATCATTAAGGTGCTGAATATTTACGGGAATACAACATTACAATTGGTATCAGAGCTCAGAGGGGTGGATTTAAACTGACTTTTACGGATTCTGCTGGGTTTCTTGTGTGTTCTTTGAGTTCTTCCATTTTCAACCGGTTAGATCTTCTTTTTCCATGTTTTTTCGTGTTTCTTGTGTTATAATGGTCCTATAAACATCACATTATCATTCTGTACTGATTTTAAACTCATTTACTTCCATATCTTTGTTAAAATCATCAAGAATCGACCATTATTAATGTAGGTCCCGAAAGGTTCCCAAAGTATATAGCTTTAAGCTGTAGAGGCGGGGTGAATACAGCTATTTAAATAACTACACACTATTTTCTCAATGTTTGTATGTATTATCAACAAATTGTTAATTACAAACAAGCTTGAATGCAGAATAGTTCAAGCTGAGATGACAGATACAACAGTATGTTCACTAGTCTAAGACAAACTCAAACTAGTATACAATGAATACACTCACTAAGAAGCACTCACTGTGTTCACAAGACTTAAGGGAACAGCTTATGTAAAACAGCTTAGACACACAGATACTGATTTACACAGAAGGCTTGCATGCATGAAAAACACACTTGCACGTTCACTCTTGGTTTCAGCACTTAGCTTTCTTCACACATCTTTCTGTCCTTAGAAGCTTCCTTTTATACTCATTCAGAGGATCTAAGAGAAACATCTTCATTGGACGGAATGAAAAGGAGAAGTCTTGTTGAAAAGACAACATAACCTTTTCTGCACTTTTCTGAAAAGCAGACTTGTCTTCACATGTGCATAACTTTTGTCTTTTTACTTTGTCTACTGTTGCATTGCCTTTAACTAATTTAGGAATGTCAACTTTGCGTCTTTCTTCCTTGTAAAGGCCTATTTTGATATAAGAAAAAGGTTTGTCACCCTTTTTCAAATACCCTTTTGTCTTCATGTTACAGAACAGCTTGGGCAGGCTAAGCAGTTCTGTTTTCCACTTTGTCTTCGACTTTGTAAACTGATCTTGTAGTAAAAAACAATACATGATGACTTGGAAACATATTCCATAAAGTGTTTAGCCTTTTCACAAAGAACAGGTTCTGTTCACAAAGAACAGAACACTATAAAATTGCCCAAGCTGCTCACCAGTGTAGAGCAGCGTAGACAGTTTATGTCCAGCCTGTTCAGCAGACAGAGCAGCTTGGACAAACTGTCTTAGTTGCAACACATGCAACATATAGAACAGCTTTAGACTGATATTGCAAATCATTTTCAGGTTTCAATAAGGCATATAACAGGCCTTAAATTCAACCTTCAAATGTATCAACAGGTTTGATTATAAATCTCCCCCTCAGATGTAGAACAGGTTTGACTGAGGCCTTTTTGTGCCTAACAATCTCCCCCTATTTGCAATAACCAGTCTAAGCTGGTCTTATAAAAAATCATCATATATTTTTACAGTACATTTTGCTGAATTGAAATTACAACATTACAGTAAAGTAAAAGATCAGTTTATATATACACTGATTCTTGATTACATTAGAACAACACATGTTCTTACAAAAGTACAACTAATGTACTAAAGTATTTTACAACTAATGTAAAAGCAAAAATTACAACTTATGTAATAATGTACAACTAATGTACAAGATGTACAACTAATGTACAAGATGTTTGGACTGTTTGAGTTGGGAGCAGATAATGGCAAGCCTGTCCAACTGATGGACAGCTCCCATTCTTCACCTACCCAGACGGTAGATGGACTTCATTACAATGGAGAAGGATCCTGAACCATCTTTTCCAGTTCTTCGCTTGTATCCTCAAGTTCCTCAACTTCACTTCTGATAATCATGAACTTGGGATCATTGAGCTCTCCTCTTTCATAGAAGCCTCTGAGCTGATCCCAGACGGCTGCTCTCCATTTGCTAGACTGCCTAAATGAAACTGCAAGTCTGAAGGCGGCAAGTTGTCTTAGATCAACTTTGTACAGCTCTGAGGCTCTTTAGAAGCACTTCTTCTGAGTTAGGGGATCTACAAAAAATGCCCCCAGCTCAGGTTCTTCAATAATCTTGCCATCCTCAAACTCTATTCCACTAGGCAGGCTATGATCAACTCCCTTCATTTCAATGGCATAGTCGCCCTGTTCGATCAGTGTAAGGAGTAGCTCCATCTCTGTGTCCTTCCTTGTCCTCCTGGCCTTTATTTTTGGATGTGTCACAAAGACACCTTCACTAACTTCCTTAGAAATCAGGCCAAGATCCTTTACTCTTTCCATCAACTTCTTGACATATGCCCTGATCTGTTTAGCAGTTTCAAACTTTGATTCACTCAGGGCAACTGCCAGCTCAATCCACTCCCTGTATCCCATCTGAGCTACATCAGTGTGGTCATAAGTTTCCAATTCTGGGCCTGTTGCACCCATCCTTGTTATTTTAAGCTTCCACTGACTGCCTTTCCTTGATATAGGGACAACTTTGACAATTGCTTCCTTGGCTAGCCTTCTTTCAGCAACATCATTAAACTTTTTCCTAGCCAAGTTGTCAAAGTGGTATTGAGCTCTTGCATGGGGTACTGTTGATTTGGTCACAGAGACCTGAGTACCTTTTTCTACTTCCTTCTCTTTCTCCCCTGCTGATTGTCTGGCAGCTTCCATAATTTTCTTTTGCACCTCCAAGGTAGACATTTTAATTTTCTTTGCTTCTTGGAGAGCAAAGGATTTAGCAGCTTTAGCAGATTCTTCTTCTTTTCTCAATTCCTCCAGAGCTTGAAGCTGTTCTTCTCTAAACTCAAAGTACTTGTGCATAGGAAGACCCATCTCTTTAGCCCTGGCCTTGTGAAATTGAATTTCTGCCTGTTTCTGTTGTATGGGATCATCAGCTGCCTTTTCTTTTCCTTTAGCTGCTGCTGTAGTGACAGCAGCCTCAGGAATTTCCTCTTCTTCTTCTTCTTCTTCAGTTAGAATTAAGTGCCTCCTTTTACTGCTAGGCCTGTCCTCAGGAATGACTTCCTCCCCCTTAGACTGAGCAGGGTTTGGAGAGACAGCCTGAGTAGGCATAGCAGCTTGAGAGGCGCCTTCAGCTGTACCTGTTTCAAAGACATCTGCTGGCTGACCAGTGTGAGTTGCAGACACTGGTATCTCCTTAGGAGAAGAAGTTTTCTCCCCCTTAGACTTAGTCTTCGAGGCAGATGACTTCTCCCCCTTTGAAGGAGATGAAGCAGTGACTTCAACACCTGGTCTGCCTGAAGACACAAAGTCAGCAGGCTTGCCAGCAGGTTTAGCAGAAGGTTTAGGACCAACAAGGCTAGTCACTAAGTAAGCCAAGTTATCATTCACCTCAGTAAGCTGGGAAAGACAGGTCTGAAGAGAAGAGGAGTGGGAATCAGCAAGGGATGTAAGCTTAACAATATTTTCCCTGTCAGACGCTGTGAACAGCAGAGTTTGCAGCTGTGCAAGATGAAGTTCTAGAGAATCTTGCACATCAGCAAGATCTGATGACACAGAGTTTGATAGGGAGCCAATTAGAGTTTGTAAGCGAGCCAGAGTGGCTGGAAGGGTAGAGTTGCAAGAAGTGAGAAGTGATGACAGCTGTTGAGAAATAGCTGTCATTGAGGACATAGAGTCCTGCTGAATGGAAAGAATAGAGGAAAGGGAGGTGGACATAGTTTGCAGCTGAGTAGTGAGTGCTAACAGCTGTAGAGATTGATCAGGCTGTGGAGTGGTAGGGAAAGAGGCCTTGAATGAATCAAAGAACCCCTGAAGTTGTGCAGACACAGAGTCTGATATGATGGAGGGTAGAGAGTTCATTGTGTTTTCCAAAGAACCAACTTTGTTGGTCAGCAAAGAAAGCTGATCCTTCAAAGGCAGGTCTTTGGGAGATGGAGGTGAATGGGTAGATTGTTTTGAGTGGGTAGATGGAGAAGATGATGATGAAGCTGGTGTTTGAGGATGTGATGGAGAGGGAAGAGGGACTTTGGACAGAAGCTCCATAGCCTGGGCAAAAGTAAGATGACCCAGGTTGGAGGGATCAAGAGGTCCTTCAGCAGCGGCTGTAGCTGCATCACCAGGAGAAGGGGATGATGTTTGGGGCCTTTCAGATGCTGCTTGTGTTGCAACACCCTCATGAAAACCAGTGGTGGTTCCCTCTGCAGTGCCTTGGTCTAAAGGCACCTCATCATTGGGAGATGGGATATGCATTTCAACATCAGCAGTGGTGAAACCTGCTGATGGAATTTGCATGAAGGGAGCAGCCTCACCAGAGGGATGGTGTGATCCCTGAGGTTCATCAGCTTGGGATGTTTGTCCCTCAGCAGCTGTTTGGTGCAAAACAGCTGGATCATGGGGAGCAGAAGTTTGAGGCTGAGCTGCTGATTGGTCTATATCAGCAGCGTGGACACCTCGTGCAGACTCAGGGTGTGAGGAGATATGAGCGGGGGACAGTGTGGACACAGTTTGGAGTGGAGAGGACTCCTGTCTTTCAATATCCTCAGCCTGTTGGGAGGCTAGGATAGTTGATGTGTGTATCTCCATTTGTACAACTGGTTCCTGTTGGGAGAAACCAGAGGGTCTAGGCTGACTCTGGGTTGACTCAGATTGGAGTGAAGCATGCTCCAAATGAGCTGAACCTTCTCCCAAAATAGGAGAGGCAGCTGGGGTTGCTTCTTTTTCAACTGAACCCTGTTGAGAGGGAACAGAGGAGGTGGTTTTGTGGGCTGGTTTCTT
>JAANYP010000422.1:0-75000 GCA_020465985.1 Centrapalus pauciflorus
AAAGGTCTCAAAAAGACAAAAACAAAAGGCAATTTCAGCGCCTAAGGTTCCAAAACCCAATAAATCCAATCTTCAATGGATTCCAAAGGGTTGTGCATTCGGACCACACACAAGTGCTAATTAGGATCCTAAAACTGTACATGTGCCATATAAATCTGGAAACCCTAACAAAAAGGGACCCATATTGAGGTGGGTACCCAAGGTTGTGTGATCTTAATGCAGATGGTTCTTGGTTACTTCTGATCAAGACCCGTGCTTCAAAGAAATGGCTTCTAGTTACCTTAGACTAGGACCCGTTCTTTTGCTTGTCGGTTGTGCTTAAACCGACACGTTTGGCTTCTGTGCACACAGCCCAGGACCCGGTCTAAACTCATCATGTTTTCTGAACATCTCGGTTCAGAACACGGTTTGATTGTGAATTAAAAATGGATGTGTTTGAATGCATATAGTTTTTCATTATATGAATTTATGTGTTTTTCAGGCTAAGTCCATTTGGTATATGGATTCGGGTTGCTCCAAGCACATGACTGGAAGAAGAGAATTGCTATCCAACGTTGTTGAACAATATTGTGGAACTGTGAAATTCGGGAACAACCATCAGGCTCACATCAAAGGATACGGGGACTTAGTTCTAAATAATCTGGTCATCAAGGACGTTGACTATGTATAGGGGTTATCTCATAATCTTTTTAGCATAGGACAGCTCTGCGACAAAGGACTAGAAGTAACGTTTAGGGCTAAGAACTGCAGTGTTAAGAGCGTGGATGGAAAAGAAATCTTAACTGGGTCCCGAAACTCTAACCTTTACACCATTGACGTAGCTAAGCTAATAGTGAAGGATAACATTTGCCTACTATCAAAAGCCTCTTCAAAAGACTCTTGGTTGTGGCATCGAAGATTATCCCATTTGAATTTTGATAATATCAACAAGCTGGCTGCGAAGCAATTGGTCAAAGGACTTCCTGAATTGCGTTACGAAAAGGACCATCTGTGTGGAGCATGTGAGAAAGGAAAAATGAAACGATCAACTCACAAACCTAAGCCCGAACCATCAACAAAAAGAGTATTGGAGTTACTTCATATGGATTTATGCGGACCGATGAGAACTCAAAGCATAAATGGAAAACGATATGTGTTGGTTATCGTTGATGATTATTCTCGATATACCTGGGTCAGGTTCTTGCGTTCCAAGGACGAGACAGCTCAAGAAATCATTGATTTTATCAAGAGTGTCGAGACCCAACAGCAGCTGTCAGTGCAATCAATCAGATCAGATAACGGCACGGAGTTCAAGAACTCAGTAGTTGAGGGCTTCCTTCGATCCAAAGGTATTCAGCATCAATACTCTGCTGCTCGAACACCTCAACAAAATGGGGTCGTGGAAAGGCGTAACCGTACGCTAGTGGAAGCCGCTCGTACAATGCTCACTTACTCAAAGCTACCTCCGTTCTTGTGGGCCGAAGCCGTATCAACAGCATGCTATACACAAAATCGCTCCATCATCCATAAGCGCTTTAACAAAACTCCTTACCAACTCTTTTTGAATAAAGTACCATTTATCAAGTACTTACGTGTATTTGGTTGCAGGTGCTATGTGCTGAATGACAAAGACAACCTCGGGAAATTTAACGAAAAGGCGGATGAAGCGATCTTCATTGGATACTCATCCAACTCGAAGGCGTATCCCGCATTCAATACCCGAACCAGAACAGTCAATGAAAGTGTGCACGTCACATTTGATGAGTTGGCTGAACTGGCACCCGAAGTTGATCAATCAGGACCACGCATTACTCAAATGCCTGGAGACTCTTCGAATAACCCCATTTCTTTTTCTTCTTCTGATTTGGTTAGTTTATTTGATCCTTTTTATGTTGAATTTTTCGGTCCTAACGCTAGTGTTTCTAATGTTGTTAATAATGGAGGCAGTGAATACCGCATGTCATATTTTAAATCGGGTCCTTACTGTCAAATCTTTGAAGAAAACCTGTTATGAAATTTTGAATAAACGGCCACCTAATTTAACTGGCTTCGAACCGTTTAGGGTACCATGTACTTTCTTGCGAACAAAACATCAACCTAAGTTTGGCGAAAAGGCTGACGAAGGATACTTCCTAGGTTATGTGCCGAACTCACCAAACAAACGGGTTAGGTAATCCTTCCAGTTCAACTGCGCCGCAAAGTTTCTCCGCTCCATCTTCATCAACATATCCTCATCCATCCACATCATCCACTGACACATCCGCAGTTGAATCTACTCCTGTAATACCCTCACATATAATACCAACGATTCTTCCTTCACCTGAACACTCGGGAATTGAACCAGAACCTGTGGTACCATCATTTGAAACCATTGACCATGAATCCTCATCCATTCTCATATTAACCACAGAGGTTCCATCCCGAGCACCCCTTCCACACGAGATCAAATGGACCCGAAGTCACCCAACAGAGCAAATCATTGGTGACGTATCAACAGGAGTCCAAACTCGTAGGGCATCTGCTAATGAATGTCTCTACGCATCATTCTTGAGTATGATAGAGCCCGCTCGTGTGGATGAAGCCCTGACAGATCCAGATTGGATAGTTGCAATGCAAGAGGAACTCAACCAGTTTGAACAGCTAAGAGTATGGCGGTTAGTTCCCAAGCCAAAAGACCGTACAGTCATCGGAACGAAGTGGATCTTTAAGAACAAACGAGATGAAAACGGCATTGTGATAAGGAATAAAGCAAGACTTGTTGCCAAAGGCTACCGACAACAAGAAGGGATAGATTATGACGAGACCTTCGCTCCTGTTGCACGAATCGAAGCAATATGAATCTTCTTGGCGTACGCGGCACAAAAAGACTTCAAAGTGTACCAAATGGACGTCAAGACTGCCTTTCTAAACGGTGAACTTAACGAGGAAGTGTATGTTGAACAACCACAAGGCTTTGTTGATGCACATAAACCTGACCATGTTTATGTGCTAGATAAGGCCCTCTATGGTTTAAAACAAGCACCTCGAGCATGGTATGATAGTCTTTCAAATTTCCTTATTTCTGCCGGTTTCTATAAAGGTGTGGTGGACACAACTCTGTTCACAAAAAGGTAAGGCCCACATATAATGCTAGTACAAATTTATGTCGACGATATTATATTTGGATCTACTGAGAGTAATTTTTGTGAGGACTTTTCAGCCCTAATGGAGTCCAGGTTTGAGATGAGTATGATGGGGGAAATGAATTTTTTCCTCGGATTACAAGTCAAACAACTTGAAGATGGGATTTTTGTGAACCAGTCGAAATATACTCTTGACATTCTCAAGAAGTATAAGTTAGACTCTTGCACGAGTATCGCAACTCCCATGGCCTCCAACTGTAAGTTAGACACCGATCCTTCCGGGAAAAGTGTCAATAATACAACTTACAGAGGGATGATAGGATCCTTACTATACTTGACTGCCAGTAGGCCGGATATAGTGTTTTCAACATGTCTTTGTGCTAGATTTCAGGCCGACCCAAAAGAATCACACCTAACTGCGGTAAAACGCATTTTTCGTTATCTTAAGGGTACACCCGAACTTGGTCTATGGTATCCAAAGGGAACCGATTTCGATCTTACTGCGTTTTCAGATGCTGATTTTGCAGGTTGTAGAGTGGACAGAAAAAGCACGTCGGGAGGAATACAATTTTTAGGAGATAGACCGGTGAGTTGGTCTTCCAAAAAGCAGAATTGTGTTTCCACATCTACAGCTAAGGCTGAGTATGTAGCAGCTGCAAGCTGTTGCTCTCAAGTGCTGTGGATGAGAACACAATTACGCGATTATGGGTTCTCACTCACCAATATCCCTATTTACTGTGATTCTCGAAGTGCAATTGCCATCTCTTGCAATCCCGTGCAGCACTCTCGAACAAAACACATAGATATCAGGTATCATTTTATTAAAGATCACGTAGAAAAGGGAACCATTGAGTTGTATTTTGTTGGCACGGAATACCAACTTGCGGATATATTTACTAAAGCTTTAGACGAACCTCGTTTTCAGTTTTTAGTATCTCATATCGGCATGTTGAATCCATCTTCCAATTAAATATCAGATATTGTCTTAAATAATTCTATTTCAATCTATCATGATTGAGATTCCTTTATTTTAGAAAATATCTGTTATTTAAATTTAAGGATTGTGTCACAAAATTGAAACTCAATATTTCCTTATCTGTGTATATTTTTAATAATTAATGATCCTGACAAATGGCTGTGTGAATTGTTCATCACGGAGTGGGATGCAAACAATATCCAGGTTTGTCTGTGTTTGTAAGGCTAAAAAGGGTTGTCGCGTTTCAAATCTGAAAAAGAAAAGGAAAAAGGACCGGTATTTATTTGAGGGGGAGTAGAGTTAGGATTTTAAATTTTACAATTCTGTGTTTCTCTTTATTTCTTTTGAAGTTAAATTTTATATTTTAGGTTGGTCTTAATTTTTAATTTAATTCTTAGTTTTAATAGGTCAGAATATTCCAAAAAGATTTTAATTTTCAAATTTATCAAAAAGCCAAAAAGATTTTAGTTTACGTCATTTTATTTTAATTTCAAAACTAAAAGAAAATACCAAAAACACTTCATTTTGTTGTTTCAAAGAAAAACTCAAAAAGATGTCATAAATTGGGCTAAATTTTTTTTGTTGTTTCAAATTTCTTAGGCAAGGCCCAAAATTCTTTATTTTTATTGTGGGTGTGTGTTGAAATGCCCGGCGGCCCAATTCCTTTTTGGGGCGCGGATCCCTCTGACCCGGTACCCGACCCGCGCGGACTTATATAGGGGTGGTCAAACGGTCAAAGGCTTCACTTCCAAGCTTTCTTTTCTTTCTTCTTCCTTCTCATCGTACACCACCGCCGAAACCACCATTATCATCCTTCGAAGCTTTTCGATCTTCATCTTCTTCGGTTTTTCTTGCATTTTCCTACTTTGGCATCATCAGGTAACATTCTTTTCACCTTACTTCAGTGTTTAACTTCCTAGTTTACTTGTTTGATTTTCAAAATTTTTATAGTTTTTATTTTCAGTTTTTATACATTTTAGGTACTGAAATGTGTTATTTTTCTTTAGTTGTAGTTAGATAAAATGTTCAGTAACTTGTTTTAGACTAGGATCTGCAATTTCATGCATTTTTGTTAACATTTAAACTGTTCACGTTTATTTTTGCATGAACATTAACTGCACTCATGCAGTTTCGGATGTCCGAATTCGGACCACCGCCCGAATTCGGATGTCTGACTTAGACTAAGTTCAAAATTTTCAAAGTACAAACTCCAATTTCGGACCACTGTTGATCCGAATTCGTATCACTATTGATCCGAATTCGGACCATCAAAGCAGGGAAAAAATTTTCAAAACTTGAATATAGTCTAAGTATGTTCTCCACTATTCATCCGATTTCGGATGATACCCGGATTCGGTTCCCATCTGAATTCCAGGTACCATCCGAATTCAGGACATATCCATCTCATTGCATGCATTTGCATAAGTCCTCATCCGAATTCGGACCATGTTCATAACACATCCGAATTCGGACCACCTTCATTCATTTCATGACTTACACTTCGGACCATCATCCGAATTCGGTCCCATTTTCACCTCATCCGAATTCGGTCCCCCACACCTCATTCATGCATCATCCGATTTCGGGCGGATCCGAATTCGGTGACATTGTTCATCCGAATTCGGACCATCCGAAATCCAACACTTAATTTTTTTTTAATTTTTCATCTTTCCACTTCTGCATTTTCATATAAATTCAAAAATCACAAAAAATAGTTCCATCCAAGTGCACCATTGATTAGAGTTAGGATCAGTGTTTGAGTGAAACGGTCTTATATAACATCGATCTCTTAACGATTGACTTTGGACTTTATTAGTGGAATTTTATTATGCTTATAAAGACCCGATGTTAAACAGATCAGACAATTTCTATTTCACACTCATCTAGACTTCACATCAATGCATTATTATCTCAAGTCTTATGAGTCTAACTGTGTTGCACTTTGCAGGATAATGGATCCCGCAATCATTCTCACCGTACCCCATCCTCCCATTCCAAATAACAATGCTCAGCTACCCGAGGAATCCATCCTACCCAGCGCCGAGTTTGTCGAGTTTATCCCACATAACTGGCAACTCGACGTTTCCATCCTTACAAAAGAAACCCAAACCCTTGCTTTTGACATCCTCACCCGCCATCCCATCTATTATGCCCTATCCACTGCCATAGCTGTTCCCTAGATATATCTCCAACAATTCTGGAACAGGGCTACAATATATAACCGACCCCGAACCTCACTTCACCTCCACCATTGACTGCGTTCCAGTGAAAGTCACTACTTCTGCCATCCGCCACATTCTTCATCTACCCACAGAAGACTACCTTCCCACCCTTGATTCATTCGACCCAAACCCATCCGTCTCTGAAGCCCTAACTGAGATACAAACTCTAGGGTATGACGGTCCTCTTTCCAAACCATCAGACTTCCGCACGAAAAACCTTCAGTCCCACTGGCGGATTCTGTTCGATGTGCTTAACAAATGCCTCACCGCCAAGCATTCAGGTCATGACTCAGCGTCGGCCCAGGTATTAGCCATGTTCACCGGCTTTGCCTTTGACCGACACGTGGACTATGCTGCATTCATCTTTGAAGAATTACGAAGAGTCTACGTCGAAAGAAGCACAAAGAAAGGCCGCAAGTATGTTCCTTTTCAAAGATTCCTTCAACTCATCATCCAGTGTGCAATGGATCAAGACGATGACATACATGAACGTCCGGAGGCTGATGTCTACCCCACAGTGGCAATTCAAAAGTTAACTCTGCCAAAGGGGGCCCCGACGGTACCGGTGATGAAAATTCCTCTATCTACTCTAACGAGGTCAAGGGGCACAGAGCGGGTAAGGGCGTATATAAGAGAGAGTTATCTGGATGAGTCTCAGTCGGAATCGACTGAGACTAACCAGTCCGAAGGTGAGCAACGAGAGAGTGAGCATGAGGGAGAAGGGACGGATGTTCAACACTCTATGGGTTTCTGTGAGCGGGAGGCTGAGATTGTGAGAGAGGGAGATGTAGGTGAGACGGCAGAGACGGCGGATTCCGAAAGAACCGTCTCTGTCGTAAGAGCGAGGGAAATTCAGTCTGAGGGTGAACCAAGCCCTGTTAGCCGGACTCCCCTTCATAAGACCGTTAGTCCAGCGGTCGAAACAACCCCCACCACCCACTTGGTTTCCCTCAAAGGGAAACCACTTCATTCCACGGGGATCTTCCACACACTCCATCGCCCTCTCATTCGGAGAGTGGCGGTGTTGAAAGAGGTCACACTCCTCCCCACGTGACCCAACTTCCTTCATCCACTATTCCATCCCCACATATACACACCACGCACGATGCCTTTGTGGCATCCCCAAGAGCTGCCTCCGTGGCAGCTCAACAAACTTCCAGATCTGAGCGTCCTATACAGGAACCAGAAATGACGGAAGGAAGACCGGGAGTGGCTCAATCAACGCCGTCCACTTCCGGCCATCTCCCCATCAATCTGGAGATGCTAACGGCAGCATTACCTGCTGCCGGAGTGGTTACCCGGGCTGACCTGGACGCCCAAAGGGAAGCCGCCAAGGAACGTCACACCGCCCTTCTTTCATTCATCAAGGGTAAGGGTGTCGCCTCCGAAGCTGGCCCCCCACCAGGTTCCCATTCAGTCCATCACCAAATATCGGAGCTGTCGGACAAACTTGATGCGCTTAACCGTTTGATTCTGCAAGTCCAGGATCAGCTCAATTCCCGAATGGATCGCCTGGAGTCGGCAGTTATTGAACTCCAATGCCGCACTCAGGCCGAGGCCCCAAAAAGAAAGCATGACGACCAGGACGACCCTGATCGTCATGAGGGGGAGAAACGTCAAAAGGTTCATCATGAGGACTCCATGATCATTGTAGGGGGAGCAGAGCCTGAAGCCACAGAAATTCAAGGGTCTGGGTCCGGGGATCAGACTTATGAGGCTACGGAAGCACTGATGATAGATTATGAACCTCTACAGATTGAGGGCCCAGCTCCGTTAGACCCCATGTCAGCAATGGTGACCTATGAGCCTAAATATGAAAAAGTCGAAATCATATTAGTGTCTGACTCAGATTCTGATACTGATACCGACTATACATTTCTCACACCAAAACCTGAACCCCAATCTTCACAAAAATCACCTCCAATTCCAATTGAGATTTTGGATTCTCCACCCCATGAACCCCAACCACAAACATCTTCTTCCATCCAACCACCTTCAGTCACTCCCACAGAAACTCCATCAATCCAACCCACTCCCACACCTAAAGATCCTCCACCAGTTATACGTACCCCATCAGTCCAATCAACCCTTCCAACTCAATCAGCTCCGCATGCCCATATCGCTGAAATCCGGAGCCAGAACTGTCGACTGTTTTGATACTAGAGAAGTCACCGCAGCATATGACAGGACAGACGAGGAATGGATAAAGTGGTACTCATAGGGAGAAGTCCACACTCTGGATGTGGAAACAAAAGAAGAGTTATGTCAGGACCGGAGAGACCGTGTATTGAAACTTCTTGAGGCTCCTCCTAAAGAATTAGAAGAACCTCCGGTCCAGGGGTTAAAAGAATTTTTGAAGAAGTTCCCGGCTGATCAATTTTAAAATCCTTTCTTGGAAGAAAGGTTCAAAATGGTCTTCAGAAAGAAGCCGGGATCTTACAGTAGACGTCTTCTAATGGTAATGACCGATGCTTCTCGATGCGTTCAAGCTGAATACAATCAGATGATGCTAAGAGAAACGAGAGACAAGAGCAAATACTGGTCAAAGTCCAAAATAGTCAAAATCAATAACATTCATATGTACAAGAGAGCCAGAGTCTTCACTCCAGCCTTCGAGGTACTCAGAGAAGACGGTACTGTTCAAGAACTGCATGAAAGCGACCTTGACTTCGTAAACATAGACGACATAGAGCGTCTGCACAGAAAGATGGTAAATAGAGTCAAGGGTCGTCTGACACATATGACTGCTTTAGCAGCCCTGGTTCGATGCATGAATCGCCGATCAATCATTATGTGCCTCAGAGATTTCCAGATGGCGATTGAGAGTGCCTTAGTCAAAGTGGGTCTGAAAGCTCCTGAACAAGATGTATTTTTGCTAGACCACTATCCGGCTTACAAAGTTTTGCTTCGAGGACAGCCAGGGGTTATCTTTTTGAACCAGAAAGGATATAAAAGATTCATGCGCTTTGAGGATCTTCCCTGTTACTCCGACGGCACTATCAGATTGGTTCGAGCAGCGCTTACTCAGAAAGTTCAAGACTTTGACGCTCAACCAAATACAGAACTTAGATGCTCACCACAGGAGATTCAGGATATCCTCAGCGGGATTGAATACCTGAACGAAAGGCTACATCTGAGACAAGTAACCAGACGCTTCGACGTCATACTTGGTCTCCGAGAATCTACTGACCACGCCCGAGTTCCAGGACCTCCTAAGTGATCGAAAAGGGGGAGATTGTTAGATTTATTATTTCGATCCTAGGAGTTGTTTTGTAATATATTTTATCATTGTATCTTGTCTTGTATTTAATTTCTATGTAATTTATGTTTAAGTAATAGTCTAGGGGCCAAAGTTGCCATGTTGTGTAAGTTAATTAAAGGAGCCTAGAAAAGGCTCCTAGGGTTACTTTTCATTAACACGGTTGACAATTTGAATATTATACAGCCGCCACTGTTCACTTTTCTCTCAACATTCATATTGTCTTCTTCTTCATCATTACACATTTATTGAGCTTGATTCTTCATGTGTGTGATAAGAAAATCATCAAGGTGCTGAAAATATACGGGAATACAATATTACATATGTGAATGTGTATATATTTTGAAAATGATAAAATATAAAAATGAAATATCTAAAAATCAACAATCAAAATTTGTCATATTCACAACTGAAATTTTATCAATTAAATTTTAAATCTTTTTAGCAAAATAATTAACAAATATTTTTAACTTTATTTACTACACTTCTACATTTATATCCAATTTTTTACATTTGAATTTAAATATGATCATTAAGGTTAATAATGAGACATATTTATTTTAGGTAAATATTAATTTAATATTAATTCATTAATGAAAAAGTTAAAATCAAAATTTAATGTAATTAAGTTAAGGTGGTAAATTTGGAAAATGAATTTAAGAAATGACATAGGTATAATTATTAATTTTAATTAAGGGTATAAGAGACATTTCATAAATAATTATGAGTTGTCATTAATCTGGACCATTGATTTCTTTCCATCCAATGGTCCAGAAACTCCAAGTGGTTTTCTTATTATATATATTATAGAATTATATATTATAGATTACTTTTATTAAATACGTAATAAACCAAACGCATAAGCTTTTCTCAAAGTAGATCTTTCTTGAATTCTTGTTTCCCTTTTCTTTCCCTTTTTTTTCAAACTTCTATTTTAGAAATTGAAGTCCAAAACGGATAAAACTGGTTTACCCCTTACATCCGCGATTGACGAATGACGACGATTTCGTACCAAAAATAAATTACTTGACCCCTAGCAGTTAGCCAGTTACATGCATGGAGAAATGAGATTTGTGAGGGGCAAAGTCGTAATTTAGAAGGTCAACTATATGTTGACTTGGAAACGTTTCCAAAATCGACGAGGCATACGCTGTGTAACACCAATACACGTTATTCTTGAATTTAATTGTCCCAAAAACAAATTCTCCATCTTCGGTTCTATACACTATAAATTTTGCTATTTTTGCTATTTGAATTAAATTTATTATACTTGATATATCTAAACAAAAGCAAACAACTTTTTATTCTTTAAAAAAGGACTACTAGGTTAATACCCATGTATTACATGGATTGATATAAAAAGTTTGTTATAAATTAAATATTTATTAAGAGGTGGGATCCCTTAATAACCTTAATTTGTTTAAAAAAAATAAGATACAATAAAAAGATGACATACAAGCAAAAGAAGATACGTTAAATCAACAAAATAAATTTTAAATGGTAAAAAATGATGACTTTAAGTCACGTTTAAGTCAAAAGAAGACGGTTAAAATAGAATTCAAAGTATTTGAATTATTAATTTAAATATAGTATTTTATGACTCTTAGATATGCGATTCAATTTAATTAAAGTCCAAAGACGTCATCACCAATGGACCTATAGACATTCTTTTTCATGCAATCTTGATCATGAACGAGGTCATTTATTTTATGTTTACGCATGTTTAATCACTTATAGACGAATCATGTTGGTATATGCAGTGGTTTTAACTTTTTGTACAAAAATCATTTTGCAAAAGTGTGCTATAAGCCCAACAATGATATCCGAGCCACGTCTAGTTGGATCTTAGGAACTTTTTTGGTTAAATATCATAGTACGTAATATGTAAACATAAATGTTGTAAATTAGGTTAAGAAAAGTCTTTTAGTAATTGCTTGAGAAAACCAAAGCCTCATAATTGACGTCGTTTATAAAAACTCAATTAAATCGATCGAAAAACTAAAAATCCCACAAACAATAGGTGAAATTGTGAATCGACTTAAGGAGAGAAAGAAATTCATACGACTATGTGTGTTAGGTGTTATCTCCAATTAACAATAAGTGGAACTTAATTTGGAAATGAAAGCTTAATTATGAAAGTTGGAGTTGGAAGTATGTGTATCTTGTTAGGTGAAATTGTGAATCGACTTAAGGAGAGAAAGAAATTCATACGACTATGTGTGTTAGGTGTCATCTCCAATTAACAATAAGTGGAACTTAATTTGGAAATGAAAGCTTAATTATGAAAGTTGGAGTTGGAAGTATGTGTATCTTGTTGTGATTTTATGTTTATCAAAATTGTAACTTCCTATTATATAAGATAAAGAACAAATATAATAAAAGAATGTTGTTATTTCACTACTAATCTATCTATCTATCTATCTATTCTATTATATAAGTAACTAGATGCAACCTGATGTTTAGATAGAGTGCCAATTGGATTAACAACTACTTGTCATGTGTATCTACAATTAATCTATTTAATTTGTTTTTTAATCTATAAATACTATTAAATAAGTAACTAATTTTTCGCGTGTTGATCCATCATTTAATTTTTCACATGTCAAAACTTCAATCTGTCACGTGTCATTACTAAAATTAAATTTGAATTAAAATCAAATTCAATTCAATTTATTATAATCTAATCTAGCTAGTCTAATATATAATTAACTAAAATCTAATAAACTCAATTTTTTTGTAATTATTTTATGTGTTTTTATAAATATTTATTCTTAATTATTTTTTAAATTCAACTCATGTAGTACATGGGTATATAAACCTACTTAAGGCATAAAAATTAAAACAAATACTCATATGTATTGTTTTTACTTAATTATAATATAGTATTATAAAATAAGGATTACAAACATATATAGAAATATATAAATATATAAAATAACAAAATAACAAAATGTTAATTTCGGGTAAATGGACACGGATGACAAATCATCATTCATACAATATCCACTAACCATTCATATCTTCTCCATATCCAATATTCATCCATTTATCCACCAATGGTGGATTGGATCGGGTGGATGAGCATCAGATTCGATGATAATTGTCATTCCTAATTCCACCACCGCTCTAAGAACCAACTGATATTACTCAAATACCTTTCAGATTATATAACCCCAATTACAAATAATAAATTCTTAAGATGTTACAATATAATTTTAAACATATCTCAATAACCATTAGGTTTCATTCTTCTTCAATATCAATTCAAAACCCAAAAGACGAATCAACAATTCATTATAATCTTTGTGACAAATTTTGACTTCAAACTTGAAATTTAGATAAGGGGAATGACTCCAACTTGTTAACAAACCTTGTAAACACTTGGAAGTCACTTCTTGAGTCTTTGACACTTTACATGTCTTTATATGTTAGGGATGAATTTTGCATGATTGTACGTCTTTGACCTTCTATACAACTCTACGATTATTTATGAACATCATATGAGCATTTGGCATTTTGTTTCTTCGAGCATTCAACATGAGCATTCTATTCCTTCATCTTTCCTTACTTGAGATTCATTATATGAGTTCTTTATCTATTCATATTGCATATTTTGAGACATATTGCAAGAGCTTTCTTGGTGTGCATCTATTTGAGCATATTCCGATGTGTAACACTATATGAAGCATAATATTGGTAGCTAGCCCTGTATGTGATTGATCATCGCTTTACACTTGTTGGTGTGGTTAACATCTCCATTCATTAAGCTTTGTCCCAAACAGTTAGCGCGATCATGAGCCTTGCTTGTGCAAAAACAATTGGAGACAAGTACATATTTAAATGTATCAAGGACAAGCTATGAACTCAATAAAGTAGGATGAGTGAGTGTAATGTAAGGAGTAGGATGAGATGTGATAGGTTTGGTGGGTGGATAGGTTGGTGGTAAGGTAGAGTGGTGGTAGAGTGAAGTTAGGGTAGGTTATAGTAGGGTGGATGGGTGTACTATAATGGGTATAATATAAGGGTAGGAAGAAATATGGTAAGTTTGATAGTTGGTAGATTGATGGGCTGCGGTGGGGTTGGTGGGGTATGGATGGGTGGGTGATAAAGGTGGGTGATGTGGTAAGTTTGGTGGTAGGTTGTATGGGTGGGGTGAGTAAAGTGGATATGGTAATGTAGGGTAGGTTGGGTTGGGTCGATATGGTAGGTATGGGTGAGTAAAAAATACATGCCATTGGAAAGAAATGTTCATTTTTTTACCACCTCCAATGGAGAACACATTCATTGACTGGACAAAATGTTTTGCTTGAAATGAAAAATAACATTCCATGATTCATGGCTGGTCTTAAGGTTTTTAATGGCGAGGGCGAAATAATAAAAAATGCCCATCTAAATACTTTAAAAAACACATTAACTTTCTCGGGATTTGGAACATAAGTCAAGCGACTAAGCAAGACAAAGGAGTTATGCATACTAGTCAAGTGAGACAAAGCAAGACAAAACAATGCTCATCTAAATAGTAAACAAAACAAATATACAAAACCATAAGGGTTCCAAATGCTTCAAATAGTTAAAAAAATTCTTATAAAGGATATGCATACTTATCAAAAAATGGTTATTCTTTATCTTGAATACCATTATACCAATGAGATACATTAAAATCTCTGATTATATATGACGTACCAATTTTATTATTCAACACACACGCACACACACCTCTCTCACACGTCCAACACATTCATTTAAAACACATGAGGACAAATGTCTACAAGACTGCAACATTTTTTGGCATCTCATGCCTCCTCTTTGACTACTTTTCACCAAAAAGGAAAAAAGTAACATTATCATCAATTCATCACTTGTGTTATATCTTTCTCTTTTTATACTCCGAAAAAATATTAGTCAAAAATTGTACCTTTGTTCATCGGAGAGAGCATCGATCTGCAAGCAAGTGGTGGTCGGATGTTGACAGTGGCGGCAGACAACGGCTTCACGACGGAAAGACATTAGTTGATGGGATGGACAGAGAGAAAAAGGGGTGGGACTTGCAGTCGACATGGATGCATAGAACATATGTCGGTCTTCGACTGACGAAGAAGCTTCAAAGTTGTGGAGAGGACATGAGAGCTGAGTTGTGGAGAGGAGATGGGAGCAACGACTAAGGTTTGATGGCATGGGTTTTTTTAAATCAATAAACAGGCCTAATACTTATATCTTTGACTAAATTTTTTTATGCCTTTCATACAATTGTTGCCCTGGTCCAAAGCCCACTTCGTCCGCCTCCCCCCCCCCCTCCCCGAGCAGGCCCTGTCCATTAATTTTGGCAGCCAAACATGTTATGGGAATGAAATGTTCATTCATATTTTCATGAAGGAATTTGTAAACCAAACGTCACATAAGTCTCACTTAATTACACTCTACTTGTTTACTCTTTCTAGGTAAAGGGAAAGGAGCAACCGGAACTTCTAGCTAGGTTCTTTGGATCAAGCACAAGTGGTGGTAACAATGTTTGGGTAAAGAAAGGATGTGATGATGATTGTGATTTCAAACTCAAGATGATAGAGAAAAGACAAGAGGCATTAGATATAAAGTTATAACAGATATATTAGTATATCTGAAACGCACAACACTCTACAGAGTATTAGTTTTTGACATCAACATAACATTTTTTTTTGCATACGACACTATATATTTCTTTATTCTATAATCCTATATGTTCTCATAAAAATTTTAATTGTGTCTCACTTATTTTTTATGCGCTTGCAAACTCTTAGCGTGTGTGTGTGTGTGTGTCTATACACACACACACACACACACACACACACACACACACACACATATATATATATATAGGTTCTTTTGAGAACCATAAATATTGTGGGAACCTAAGAACCAATCTTAGCCTTTGGATCAAGATAATCTAGGGTGGATAATCAATTGCATATTTGTAAATATTCACAAGTTTGGCAGACCACGATAAGGGCAAAATCGTCCATCCTAGTCATTTTCCCTTGCAACTCTTCGGTATAGTTTTTGGTTTGCGTAGCTAATATTCTTTTGCCAACTGCATCCATTAATGAAGATGTTCTCATTTAATTTTTCCATATTTTCCGGCAAGAAGAAGCAGATTTCCCCCTTGTTCACCCAAATCCATATTGTGTCGATTAGTTTATCATTTTCATCAAAATTCTTTCTGTTTCGATTAGTTTATCTCTTACCCCCGAAGCCATGGATTTGGAGTCGACCGAGTTTTTTCAACAGACCCCATGTAATTTAGTTCCCAATGGTTTTGCAGTCGATGAGGAGATCGATGATGGTACTTTTGCAAATCCAGGTTATGTTTATGTTTGATTCGAGTATTTGTAGTTTTTTATAATGTTTATGTTTATTCTTTCCATGGTGTCTCAACAATATCTATAGATTTTAGATACTTGTTTGAAGTTTTTTTTCTCAGGTGTTTATTCTATGTTCTATCTATGTAGATTATTTTGTATTCTACGTAGCTTTTATAGATTGTCTGTAATCTATATAGATTTTATGTTGTCTATATAGATCTTCTATAAATCTATATAGATTCTCGATTCTTTAATTTGTCTTCTTCTTATAGATTTTATGTTATCTTATGATATTCATATTTTCTATTCTATATAATATTTTGTACTCACAGAATCGGGTAAAGATGAAACGCTCAAGACCTTGCTTAACGACGAGGGCTCTGAGAAGACGACTCCCAAGGGAGGGAGATGTTGGATACCAAACATTTCGTCTCACTTAAAACCAAAAAATACAGTGTGTATTCGTCGCTAAGCGACGCTGTTGGCGTATATGAGAATTATGCTGATCTATCTGGTTTTGACACTAGGAAAGGCACGGCAAAAAAAGAACAACGATAGAGCTGTTACCTGTGGCTTCAAAAAGGTACATCATTTATGATTTTGTCGAGGCACACAGCCATCGGTTGTTGTCAGATGACACAGGAAACGCATGCTAAAGAAGCGTAGAAAACTTGACTTTACTGACAAGTCATTTTTACACAACAAGTCATTTTTACACAACATGTCCAGGGCGAATGTTGGTCCTATTGTTGCTCGTAGATACTTGTCCGACGTTGCTGGTGGTTATAAGAACTTAAAATTCAGTAGAAACGCATACAAAAATTTTAAAAGAGATCTGAATCGTTTCATTGGTGATAACGATGCTCAAATGGTGGTCGACCGCTTGATAAGTAAATCAAAATATGTTCCAAACTTCTCATGTGAGTCAAAATGTAATAGTGATGGTGTGTTAGTATGCTTGTTTTAGGCTCACGAAACCATGAAACTGAACTACAAGGCATTTGGGGATGTTGTCTCTGTTGACGCTACATACTCTGCAAACAAGTAAGTTTATGTTTGATTGGAGTATTTGTAGTTTTTCTCAGATTTTTTTTGTTCTATGCTCTATCTATGTAGATTATTTGGTATTCTATGTAGTTTTTTATATATTGTCTGTACTCTATATAGATTTTATGTTATATATATAGATCTTCTATAAACTATGTAGATTAACATATGTTTTCCGTGGTTTTGTTTTGAGTAAAGGACATTTTTGGTCCTTGTGGTTTGATGGTTTACCCGGATTCAGTCCCTTAACCATAATAAGGTCAAATTTCATCCCTATTTTGCTAATTTTGTGCCCTTTTAGTCCCTCGTCCGTTAAACTTAACGACACAACCGTTAAATTAGTAATAATGACATGTTTACCCTTTTCATTGAGACGCTTTTAGTCCCTATGGTTTTATTATTTACCCATTTATAGCCCAACTTTTATTTTATTTTATTTTATTTTATCTTTATAATTATATTATTTGTAGATATACTTAATTTATTATAAACACACTTATTTTATTTATAAATATACTTATATTTTAATTTTTTTTTTTACATTTACTATTGTTCGTATTTTATTTAAAATTTAACTTTTATTTTAATTAAAATTATATATTTTCTTTACTAATTTATTTAAAGTTCATCTTCTTTATTAATTTAATTTTTATAATATTATTGTTGACATTTATATATGTAATTTTGTTAGTTGTGTTTAAGTAGATATAATATCGTCGATATTTTTGCTCTCCAAAGTCACTATTTCTTCAAATATCTTCCAACCTAATCAATTATCGACACATAAATTATATACATATGTGAATAAAAGTCTTATACATGTCTATTCAAAAAAAAATATGTGAATGATCATTCACATTAGGGTACGCTGAAATCTCATAGGTACGCTGATGAACCTGATTATATATATATATATATATATATATATATATATATATATATATATATATATATATATATATATATATATATATATATATATATATATATATATATATATATATATATATATATATACACATCACCACCACACACACACACACACACCACACAATATATATATAATATATATTATATATATATATATATATATATATATATATTAAATATATATCCAAGACATATTAATATATACACATAAATTTATGTGTATTAATTTATATACACATAAATTACATACATACATACATACATACATATATATATATATATATATATATATATATATATATATATATATATATATATATCCAACACAAATAATATAATTTATGTGTTGATAATTGATTAGGTTGGAAGATACTTGAAGAAATAGTGACTTTGGAGAGGAAAAATATCGAGGATATTATATTTACTTAAACACAACTAACAAAATTACATATATAAATGTCAACAATAATATTATAAAAATTAAAATTAATAAAGAAGATGAACTTTAAATAAATTAGTAAATAAATATATATTTAAATTAAAATAAAAGTTAAATTTTAAATAAAATACGAACAATAGTAAATGTAAATAAAATATTAAAACATAACTATATTAATAAATAAAATAAGTGTGTTTATAATGAATTAAGTATATCTATAAATAATATAAGAGTATTATAAAGATAAAATAAAATAAAATAAATGTTGGACTATAAATGGGTAAATAATAAAACCATAGGGACTAAAAACGTCTCAATGAAAAGGGTAAAAATGTCATTCTTACAAATTTAACGGTTATGTCGTTAAGTTTAACGGACGAGGGACTAAAAGGGCACAAAATTAGCAAACTAGGGATGAAATTTGACCTTATTATGGTTAAGGGACTGAATCCGGGTAAACCATCAAACCACAAGGACCAAAAATGTCCTTTACTCTTTTGTTTTTCTCTATTTAGTTATTTGATTTGTTGTCTCATTTATTAGATACATGATGGTGTTTATGACATTCACTGGAATTGATAATCACAAGAAATGTGTGACATTCCGAGCGGGTTTAATAGCAAGCGAATCAATAGTCATATGGGTGGTTGTTTGATGCATTTGTTCGTAATATGGGGCATAAACCAAACCTCATTGTTACTGATCAAGATGCTTCAGTCAAGCAAGCAGTAGCAAATCATTCACATTACTTAATTGATCGTTCACAACACTTGTTTAACTATTTATACTTCTTGTACACTTATTTGATCATCCAAAACACTTATTTGACCATTCACAATTCTTCAACACTTAATTGACCATTCACATTACTTAAATGATCATTCACATTACTTAATTGATCATTCACATTACTTAAATGATCATTCACATTACTTAATTGATCATTCACATTACTTAAATGATCGTTCACATTACTTAATTGACCATTCACATTACTTAATTGATCATTCACAAAACTTATTTGATCATTCACATGAATTATTTGACCATTTACAGTATTTATTTCATCATTCACAATAATTATTGGACTTTTACACTTCTTCTACACTTATTTGATCATTCACAACACTTATTTGATCGTTCACAATAAATATTTGAATGTAGATGTAAATAATTAGTTAAACAAATGTAGATCATTCATATTACTTAAATGATCATTCATATTACTTAATTGACCATTCACATTACTTAATTGATCATTCACATTACTTAATTAACCATTTACATTACTTATTTGATTGTTCACATTACTTAAATGATCATTCACATTATTTAATTGATCATTCACATTACTTAATTGACCATTCACATTACTTAATTGATCATTCACAACACTTAATTGATTATTCACAAGAATTATTTGATAATTTACAGTATTTATTTCATTATTCACAATAATTATTGGACTTTTACACTTTTTCTACACTTATTTGATCATTCACACTTCTTCTAAACTTATTATAAATGGTCAAATAATTAATTTGAATGATCAAATAAGTGTTGTGAATGATCAAATAAATAGTATGAATTGTCAAATAATTCTTGTGAATGATCAAATAAGTGTTGTGAATGATCAAATAAGGGTAAAAGAATTGTGAATGATCATATAAGTCTTGTGAATGATCAAATAAGTGTAGAAGAAGTGTAAATGGTCAAATAATTATAGTGAATGATCAAATCAGCGTAGAAGAAGTGTAAATAGTCAAATAATTATTGTGAATGATGAAATAAATATTGTGAATGGTCAAATAATTCATGTGATGATCAAATAAGTGTTGTGAATGATCAATTAAGTAATGTAAATGGTCAATTAAGTAATGTGAATAATCATTTAAGTAATGTGAATGGTCAATTAAGTAATGTGAATGATCATTTAAGTAATGTGAATGATCAATGAAGTAATGTGAATGGTCAATTATGTAATGTGAATGATCAAATAATTATAGAAGAAGTGTAAATAGTTAAATAATTATTGTGAATGATCAAATAATTATAGAAGACGTGTAAATAGTCAAATAATTATTGTGAATGATCAAATAAATGTTGTGAATGATCAAATAAGTGTAAAAGAATTGTAAATAGTCAAATAATTCTTGTGAATGATCAAATAAATGTTGTGAATGAACAGTTAAGTAATGTGAATGATCAATTAAGAGTAATGTGAATGATCAATTAAGAGTAATGTGAATGATCATTTAAGTAATGTGAGTGGTCAATTAAGTAATGTGAATGATCATTTAAGTAATATGAATGCTCAATTAAGTAATATGAATGGTGAATTAAGTAATGTGAATGATCAAATAATTATACAAGAAGTGTAAATAGTCAAATAATTATTGTGAATGATCAAATAAATGTTGTGAATGATCAAATAAGTGTAAAAGAATTGTAAATAGTCAAATAATTCTTGTGAATGATCAAATAAATGTTGTGAATGAGTAATTAAGTAATGTGAATGATCAATTAAGTAAGAGAATGATCATTTTATATGTATTGTGAATGATCGCTGTAATTACGAAAATACCCTTCCAGCTAAAAAAAAGAGATGTGCATGGAATTTCAATTTTTGATCACAACCATTGATTTATTTAATCTTGTGGCTTTGGATGAGTACTCTTGGTACACTTAAGTCTCATTAGTACTTTTTTGAACCCAAATCTATATATATATAGAGGGGGATTCAATAGAAAACCAACATGCATCGGAAAACTTTGGAAAACCTCCATGCACCACCACAAATACATCAAATTTCCCGCGTGATGCACCAAATTCCCCCGTGATGCACCAAATTCCCGCGTGATGCATCAAATTCCCGCGTGATGCATCAACCGATCCAATGGCTATAAAGTGGTTCCCGGGTTTTCCGATGCATATAGGTTTTCCATTGAACCCACCCCTCTCTCTATTTATATATATATATATATATATATATATATATATATATATATATATATATATATATATATATATATATATATGTGTGTGTGTGTGTGTGTGTGTGTGTGTGTATTTATTTATTTATTATATATTTACATAAATTGCAACAAAGTGAAATTAATAATAAAATTTGTAAAAATTGAAACTAAAAAAAACTAAGTTGGCATTTATAAAATTAAACTACTTTAGGGATCAGTTGTGTAGTTTATATTTTTTTAGAGTATGAAAATTGAAAATAAAAATTAAAGATGGGAAAAAATAATAATATATGAAAATTGTGAAAAAAAATATACTATCATTTGATGATTAAATTTGAAAGTAAAATGTTAGGGAAATAAAATTTTAAACCTCAGTGTTTTTGTAAATAACTTTTGATAATTTTGTTTATTACAATACCAAATATTGCATTTAATTCTCCATTAACTTAAGTTTATTTAATTAATAATCATCTAATAACTTAGTTAAAATTAGAAATAATATCTTGTATTATTTATTCTCATATGTAGGCGAACCTTGTTCGTTAACGTTCTTTGAGATGATGCTTTGATGACTTTTGACGTCAGTTACCATTCTTGATGATGTCATTTTGGCACACAAATACAAATACAAACACTAAGGGGGCGTTTGGTTCGTAGATTTTTTCTTTGGGATTTGCATTTTGTCAAAGGATTTGCATTATGCAGCATTTGTATTTCTCAGAATTTTGTTAAAGAATTTGCATTATCTTTTAGGAAAAAATTGTTAATCTGAAAAGGGATAATTACGCAAAAAAACCTCTAACTTGTCAGTTTTTTGTGATTAAAACCATTAATTGTGCAAAAAACCATTAACTTGTCAGTTTTTTGTGATTAAAACCCCAAATCATTTTTCGTTGCATTATAAACCCCGAACTAACTAAAAATTAGTAAATCAATGTTTTATCAATCGGTAACTGGTTTAAATCGGTTATTAATCCTACGTGGACCTGTAAATAACCTAAGTGTAATAAATTTTAATTGTTGAAACCGATTGCCAAGTATCACACATCATTTAAACCCCCGTTGATAACTTTTAATTGTAATTTTTAAACGGGACAAAAAACTGGGATTTAAAATCCTAGGGGGGAGGCTGGGTTTTTAAATAACAAAGAATGGAGGGATTTAAGAAATCCTGGGATTTTAAATCCTTACTGAAATCTGCGAACCAAACATAGGATTTTAAATGCAAATCCCAGTGGATCCCAGGAAATCCGCGAACTAAACGCCCCTGAGGGGACTTTGGTCTGAAGGATTTGAACCTTTCGTTCAGGATTTGAATTTCAAAATCCTTAAATTTCATGTTTGGCTGAAAAGAGAGAGAGAAATCTAATTTCATTTAGCATTTGGTATTCACTCAACATTCTCTTTTCATCATCCTCCATCTACCATAATTATATAACTAGTTGAATACCTGTGCGTTGCTCGGGTGATGTGCAATCACATATTTTTTTTAATAAAATAATAACATAATAAAATATATTTTATTGGACTTCAGTTTATTTTAAAAGCTTTTATATTATTTAAGTTACTATGCTTTTAAAACACATCTCAATCATAATAAACTATCAATAAAATTATAAAATGAATGTTAAAATTGTCATGAAAATATAAAATGATGGTAAAAGTGTCATATAAAATTCAGGGTTTATTATGAAAAAAGCCAACATGTTTTCATGTTTTTTGCGTTTTCGTCAATCCATTTATTTTTTTCCATATATAACTAAAATTAAGCAAACTTTATTATTCATGTAATTATTATATTATACATATATATAAATATCAATTTCTAAAATTAACACATGTAATACATGGGTAATAACCTAGTATCTAATAAAATTTAAGGTGGGGAAGTTATTAAAAATGTTTTAAAATACTGTGTTGGGTCATACCCGGGTCGGAGCCCCCTCTTTTCCCCTTTCCCTTCTTTCTTGCCTTCTTGGCCTCACAAACACACAGACACACACCGCTCACACACACCCTCCCTCTTCGCTCTCTCTCTCTCTCTCTCTCTCTCTCTCTCTCTCTCTCTCTCTCTCTCTCTGCTCACCGACCGGCGACAACCTTCGCCGCTGACTCTCTCCGCCGGCGACTCCAGCAACCACCAGCTTCACCTACTCGTCTCCCTCCTACTCACTCTTACTCGCTCGCTCGCTCGCTCTTCGTCTTCGTTGTTCGTTGACGGCCAAACCCTAGCCGCCATTGTCCGCCTCTCTCCCTCGAAATTCACCTCACATACTCATCTCTCGACACTCACGCTCATCTCTCCTACTCGGCTACCGCAACCAAACCCTGTGATTCTCTCTCTCGGCTGCCACCACCACATAACCACTGCCGCTGCGGCTGGTGCAGCGCCTCCACTAGAACCAAAATCGTCACCGCCGCCCGAAACCCTAATATCAGGTATTATTTTTATCTCGTTTTTATTGTTGATGATTTGCTTCAGATTTCTCATATGTAGTACTTACAACAAATCATCTAGATACCTTGAGTCTGTTTTAAGATAATTTGTTTAAATTCATTTGTCAATTTCTAGATCTGTGTTTTATGTATGGGTTTCCGATTTTCGAGGTGTTGTAAAATACACATGAGAAGGGGATAAATTACGAAGAAAACATAAAAGTACATCACGTTTTAAACATGAATGATATAGCAGCGTTGAAATGATGATTGGTATATAAATGCTTTATGAACACATGTTATATCGGTAAGCCTTTCCATGGGTCTGTTGAATTAACAACTGAACTGAGAAGCGTACAGATCAGGAACCAAGTCATTTCAGGATTGATTGTCATTATCTTGAGTTTATTTGAACACAATTACACACCATTGAAATCTGAAAGTTAATTAGTTATAATAAGCTTTAAAATCATTTCAAAGATTCATTTAGAGACATTTTTCATCAGAGTAAAGTTGGATTTATTGGATATCTTCAGAGTGAAATCAACTGTTATTGGGATTATATACATATATAAAATCAAGTATGCGACAACTCAAGCATCTAATGGTCTGTTAATTATAGGATTCATATCGCCTAAATCAGTTACCACCAATATCATAAAGTATCGTGCACACTTTCATTCATTATTATATCCATGGACCCAAGACTATCAAAATTTTGCAAATGAATGCAAAGTTAGACTGCACTAAACCTTGTCTAGTAGACTGACATGTATTCGTAATGCAGGTTTCATGTATAATATTGCAAAGGGTGACTTCGGTTATATACTCCATTGGCAACTGCATGATGAACATGTGGTGGTGACCGCATGATCTCTATTCTTCCGTTAACCTGTCTCACATAGGAACTCAATAGGTAAACTCTCTACCATTTGACTTGGTTTTATAGAAGTTATATAGTATAATGATTGGTGCCATGGGGTTTATTTTCTAAAGCACTATATTGTGATAAGAAACTTAGGAATTCATATCAACTATTTCTTATTTGCATATTCTTTATACATCAGTAATTTTCCAAATATAGTACTCAATAGGCTTTATTGGGCATCCGTTGTTCGGTTTTAATCATGAAGAGTTGTTTTTTGCTTCAAGTGGATTTCACCAACACAATATTTAAATCCTAATATGAAATAGGAATCAGTTATTACAATTCAACGTGTGCTTTTATATTTGAAATTTTCTGACTTTTATGATATTATCTTGTATAATTCAAATTATATATTAATATTTGTTGATATTTGATTCTGTTAATTTAAGCATTCAAATAGACCATCATATATATCCACCTTTCATGGTTTCATGAAGATTCTAGTAATGGAGTTTAAGTTACTGGTGTGTGTGTTTCTTGATTTTGAAAAAATTCAGATTGGGCTTGTTAAATGATTAGTCAAAATTTGATTACGATTTACCATATAAAAAAATATATTCGTAAGTGTGTTGTAGAACTTAATATACTTGTTCTATCTAATAATATATAATTATATATCATATTACATTTACAAATCTAAAATGTATGGGCTATGATTTTGATGACAATCTGGTCAGTTAAATAATATGTAGGTAAATTATTTTAACTTTGTTAATTGTTTAAAATGTGGGTAAATTAACATATTCTAGAATCTACAAAAGTAGTGTCTTCATACTGCAGGAAATCTCTTATAAACAAATTGGAGTATAATTTTTTAAATCAAATTGTATTTAGCATAGGTTGCAACTATTCAATATGACATTTAATTGCTTCTTCTTCTTCTATTTTTTTGGAAATAATCCCCCAAGGCCTAGCAGTGTTGCAGTACACCACGTGGATCATGGTACTCGGTAAGTCTACCTTTTTTTTATTTGCATTTCATTGTTTATTTGAGACCTTGATTGTCATTTATCTGCATTTTATTGTAATTTCATGATGCTTATTTTTTGTTGTTGCAGTATCTTTTCAGTATTCATATAGCATACCAATTACTTGAATAAGTTCATAAGCTGTAAGCTAAAAGACCTAACAAAACTTTTAAAGTAGCACACATGAACCCACATTGTGAACAATATACCTAATAAGTAAGAAACTAAACTACAACTTGTATGAAAGAAGGAAATTTCATGAATACTTTTGTGTGCTTGCCTTTTGAAACTGAGTATCCTCTCTTTCACTCGACCAATCTTGTGGCTTCTGCATTTTCCTGCTAAATGTATGGCATACCAATTAATCAGTACAGAATATAAGTGAGTCATGATATTTTAAAATGATCATTTATATACACGTGGTCGTGTAAATACAATAGGTATTTTTGAAAGTGTCTTTTTTTCTTATAGATGTGATAAAATTCAAAATTCAGAATTGTAATGGTGAAACAAAATGAAGTCTGAAGTTGTATATGTTCAGATTTTGAAATTAGTAAAAGGGTAGATGTAGTAAAGTCCATAAATTTGAAGTTGTGACGATAATAATGAATTATAATTTAGTCTTAAATTGTAGGGGTGAGCAGAAACCAAACCGGAAAACCGAAAAACCAAAAAATCCGGAAAAACCAAACCGAAAAAACCAAAAAACCGGAAAATCGAAAACCCGGAAAAACCGTTTCAAACGGTTTGGTTTCGGATTGCACCTTAAAACCGAACCGAAAAACCCGGAACCGAACCGGTTTAATATATAATTTAATTTTTTAATAAGTTTATTATATTAATCTAACAAAAATAAAAAAACATAACTAGGTTTATCACTTTTGACTTTACTACTCCTCATCTGCTTTGGCCTTTGGCATTCTGTTCTGGATTTTTCCATCTGCGCTTCTTTACTCCAGCGGCAGCCTCTCACCAGAAAGCGATTCTTCAAGACTTCAACTCCAATCTCCATCACCGGATTCTTCAAGCCTTCAACTCCATCGGACCATCGCCGCGTAACCCGCTCAGCAGCAATGCAGCACAGCGCTGCTACTCGCTCAGCAGTTAGCGCCGTTCCAGAGTCTACTTCTCCTTCGGTGATTTACGTTTTATTGATTTTGTGATTTTTATTTGATGTTAATGGCTAGTAATTTGTGATTTACGTTTTATAGATTTAGGTTTTGTGATGTCAAAACCCAAACCGGTTTTAAAACCAAAACCCAAACCGTTTTAAGAAACCGAAAACCCAAAAACCATGGATGCAAACCGAAAATCCGGAAACCCAAACCGAGAAACCAAGAAACCGAACCGAAAAACCAAAAACCGAACGGTTTTCAAAAACCAGAAACCGAAAGTTTCGGTTTGGGTTCGGAGGGCGGTAGAAACCGAACCGAACCGCCCCATGCTCAGCCCTATTAAATTGTATATGTTTCAAAATTTGAAAAACAAAAAATACAAACCTTGTATTTTTAATCATTTTTACTAAAAGTGCTTGTAAAATATTTTTGTAGTTACATAAATAGGCAATAAGTTTGAGATAAGTACCTCTGTTTCCTTCATAACATCGTTTCACCTATTGTAATCAAGAAAATAATTAAATGATGCATCATTTTGGTTGACTTTAGTCATATATACACAATAGAATGGAAGTTAAATAAATGCATGTTGAATTTTATGTACGAATTAAGTAATTATTATAACAACTAATGAAGATTTTCATACCTTGTTTTGTTCACTGCAGGTTGAACTCATTGAAGCAGTCTTTCATTGCATCTTCACAAATTAGCAGCTTGCCACCTGATTTTTGACCGGAAAAATATGAAAACGGTAATGAGCAAAAGCAAGGAGATGAGCTATTTATAAATCTTTTTATTATTATTGCTACATGCATATAAGTAGCTTAAAAGTGATAGTTTTGCCTTGAATTAGTCAAGGCTGGTAATGATAAAGCTTGTAGTTATAAAAATCGTAAGGGTGTTACTTATCCCTAATTTTTCTGGATTTTTGATACACAGCTACTGCAGCAGTATTTTGTTGATATTTTGGTTATAGGCTTCATTTTTGAAAATATCGCGTCACGCGTTATCTTTATAAACACAGTGCTGGAATTTGTCAAGTATTATCGCCATTAATTCAAAAATGTTTGTTATGCAGAATTTTCTTTAAATATCAATTTTAAACACGTGTTGGAAATAATGTTATCCCATTATTTATGCATTGTCTGTTTTTTTCTTTTTCCAGTTTTTTTTATTTTGATATTCCCAGTTTGAAACTTTATTTTTTACTGCATATACTTGTGTTTAGTTTTTTATTTCATATATTATCTCCCAATTAGTTGCATTTAATTGATGATCATATATGTCTTTTTTTCAGGTTTCAATCTTTTTTTCTGCTTTTTCTATTTCCAGGTTTGAACCTTTATTTTTTACTGCATATATTACTTCTTTTTCTGTTTTAAATTATGATATATATATATATATATATATATATATATATATATATATATATATATATATATATATATATATATATATATATATATATATATATATTGGGGTTCTATTGAGAACTTTTGTGCATCGAGGCACGATTGAGAACTTTTGTGCATCGGACTATCTGCCAAGGGTGCACAAAGTGCATTTAGGGGATATTAGTATGGAAGTTATTTTTGAATTTAAATGTTTTTAAGATAATTAATAGCTAAATTTGGTATGAAAATCATCATTAACTTCTTTCCTAAAACCACTCTCTCTTTCTCTCTATCTCTCTCTCTCTCCTCTCTCTTAGTCCCCTCTTGATTTTGGAAGAGATGAACGATATGCATGATTTATGTTTGTATGAACGATTCATGTTTGTATGAACGATTCATTTTTGTATTTTGATTTTGGAAGAGATGAACGATATGCATGATTTATTTTTGGAAGAGATGAACGATATGCATGTATTTTGATGTATTTTGAATTTGTATTATTTTTGTTAATTTTGGAAGTGTAATAATTAAATAAGGATTGCATAATTCCTGTTTTACCCCTCTGCGAATTTCATTATGTGCACTTGATGCATAAAACTTTCTATTTAATTACCCTTTTGCCATTTGATCTAACCCACACAATTTTTTCATTCAAGGGCCAGTGGAGGTTCTTTTGTGCCTCGATGCACAAAAGTTCTCAATGGAACCTCCCTCTCTCTCTCTCTCTCTCTCTATATATATATATATATATATATATATATATATATATATATATATATATATATTGAGGCTTCATTTTTTTTTTGCTTTGATATTATCCAATATTTCAGCTGCAAATATTTCAGGTTTTATAAATTATTATTTTACTGCATATATTATCTCACAGTTTTTTACATTTAAATACTTCACAGTTTTTTACTGATATATATATATATATATATATATATATATATATATATATATATATATGTGTGTGTGTGTGTGTGTGTGTGTGTTTGTGTGTGTGTGTGTGTGTACACTTTCACTAAGTAATATATCGGTCCCATAAGAATTGAAATGCTTTTCAGTTTGGAATGTCCCATCTTAATTGCAGTATCTGACTATCTGCTCTTTTTGGGTCCGATTTCCAAGTTAAGTTACCTATTCATCCATCGTCATGTTTAATTCTAATCCTCAAGACTTCCCCCATATATGTCTTCGTTGCTAAAGGGTACTTTAGGCACTCGACTAATATTCAAACACATGTGACGATTGCAATAATTTTATGAAGATGGACATATATTCATATATTAATTAGAAAAACCAAATAATAGAAGCTGCTCAGAAAAACAAATTTGAGGATTAGAAAAGCCAAAATTAGAATTGGCATCAGGCATTAGGTTTGAGACATAAATATGAAAAAGTTGCTCATAAGAATAACATAAATAATAGAAGTACAAGTTCAACAACCACTCTTTCCTTTCCTTTCCTCTTGTCATGTCTAGAAATTATCACAAAGCAACATGTATGAGGGCTGACATTAGGTAAGATCACAAGGCTCGTTGGCTTTGTGAGGATTGAAGGAAAAAATCTCTAAAACAATATATACATGATTTCTATTGCAATATGCAAAGAGACTATTTCCATGACTCAATAAAAACAACAATCTAGCCACGACAAGATAACTTGTTGTTTTTCCATGGCCCGTACCCTATTGCCAGACAGGAAAAAAAATAAAAACAACAATCTAGCAAATAACATGAGACAGACATGTAAAAACAAAACAAAACAAACACTTGAAATTTTGATGTGATAAGTTGAAATTATATTTGTTATTGACTATGAATGATTAAAGCAAAGTTAGTAGTAGTTGTGCTTCTATCTTAAACAACACACTTGAAATTGATTTTGATTTCTGAAAATAGTGAAACATGATAAAATTTGCACCTTCAGTTTTGATATGACTGAATGTTGCAGCACCGGAGTGAAAGATTCGATATGTTTGGATGTTGTGGAGACAGGTGAAGTAGGAGTTAAGATCATCCTCATTCGGTAGTATGGAATCTGGCGTATAATTGAAGCAGGTATACTCCTTTCTGCATTAAATTTGTCATTCTATAACATGAAAGGTGATACACACAATATATTTGTTATCGGTAGTTTCAAATAATTACGTCAACTATAAAGTAAATTTAACACTTGGAAACAAAGTATCAACAACCCATGTAAAGAATTTTAAATATTAGTGTTTCTGCATTAAATTTGTCAATTTACATCAACTATAAATGTGCTTTGGTTTCCTCTTAGAGCTTTTTTTTTTCCTTTCTTTATGTTTGCAGACTTATACCATGGAACCAGAAGTGTTAGAATTGAAATAGAAGAATCAAGAACAAAAACGAAAACATGATAAGAATTCACCTTCACTTCTGATATGCTTAGATGTTGTGGAGCCATGGATAAAAGAGTCTTCCAATCCGTGACATTTGAAATTTGATTCAGGTAATCTCACCTTTGAAGGTTTATTCAAGTAATCCCATCTTTGCATTAATTAATCTAGCAGTTAATTTATAGCATGATGATGTTACGAATTACTTTTTCTCCTGCATATCTATCTCAAGGTTTGTTAGTTTTATCAATGATAATATATTATATCATGTAATTTTCAACAAATTACTAATAAATCTGATTTTTTTTGTGATATTATCCCATTTTTTATTAATTTAAACTGCTGGGTTGAAAATTTTTTTTTTTTTTGCATATATTATTTCACAGTTTGTTAATATATCTTTTTTCCAGGTTTCGGTCCTTTTTTTCTGCTTTTTCTGTTTTCATATCATCCAGAACATGCAGTTGCAAATATTCCAGGTTTCAATTTTTTCTGCTTTTGCAATTATTATATTATCCAGATTTTTTCTGCATATTGCAGAAATATTTATCCAGAAATATATTATAATGTAAGTTTCAATTTTCAACAAATTACTAACGATTTCTAAATTTTTTTTTGTGATATTATCCCATTTTTTTTATTAATTTAAACGGCTGGATTGAACTTTTTTTTTCTGCATATATTATTTCACAGTTTGTTAATATATCTTTTATCCAGGTCTCAACCCTTTTTTTTCTGCTTTTTCTGTTTTCATATCACCCATAACTTGCAGTTGCAAATATTCCAGAAATCCCGTTTATTAATTTAAACTGCAGAATTATTTATCCAGAAATCGTTTTTTCCTGCAGTTTTTTCTGAATTATAGCCAATCACATCTTGCCAAATCAGCATTAAAAATCGGAATTACTACCAATAATAGAACGCCACGTCAGCTTTTTTCTCTCTGCTGTGTCGGCAATATATATATATATATATATATATATATATATATATATATATATATATATATATATATATATATATATATATATATATATATATATATATATATATATATATATATATATATATATATAACTAGTTTATAACCCACGTATTACGTGAATATTTTTAATTAAATTTCTTTATATAAAATGTATATGAGTAAAAATAAAAACATACAAAAATAATAATTGTGTTTATTTTTTTATTATTTACAAATTAAAAAATAGAGTATATTTATATTTTAAAAATATTAAATTGTATTTATCTTTTATTTTTTATAAGTTGTAATTATCTTTTTGGTGAACGTAGAGGTGGCACGTGACATTTGATGTTATCATTTATTATACATAATAATAATAATAATTTCCACAACTAATTCAAATTTTTACATTTTGATCTAATTATGATTATTATGTATAATAATGATAGATATTTATTTTAGGTAAACATTAATTTTAAATGTTACAAAATCTAATTTATTACTAATTAATAATGAAAAAAAATAAAGTCAAAATTTAATGTAATTAAGTTAAGTTGTTAAATTTAGAAAAAGTGGTGGAAAAATACAATTTTCTTGTATTGTAGAAGTGACATATGACATGAATTGTTTTGTTTTATTATAATATATAGGTTAATCAACCCATGTATTACATGGGTTGATTTAGAAAATACACTTAAATTATTATAAAATTTATATATAATTAAAGTAAAAAAATTTGAAAGCTAGTTAAATTAAAGATAAAAAAATATTTAGTTGTTTGATATTAAATAAAAAAATATTATTATATTGTATTATTAGAAACAGATAATACGTGTTTGCAAAAAAAATATTTCTTTGAATTTTTATTAACTTCAAATATGAAATATCAATGTAAGAAACAAAAACTTCAATTATGTGAATATGTGTATATATTTTGAAAATGATAAAATATAAAAATGAAATATCTGAAAATCAACAATCAAAATTTGTCATATTCACAACTGAAATTTTATCAATTAAATTTTAAATCTTTTTAGCAAAATAATTAACAAATATTTTTAACTTTATTTACTACACTTCTACATTTATATCCAATTTTTACATTTGAATTTAAATACGATCATTAAGGTTAATAATGACACATATTTATTTTAGGTAAATATTAATTTAATATTAATTCATTAATGAAAAAGTTAAAATCAAAATTTAATGTAATTAAGTTAAGGTGGTAAATTTGGAAAATGAATTTAAGAAATGACATAGGTATAATTATTAATTTTAATTAAGGGTATAAGAGACATTTCATAAATAATTATGAGTTGTCATTAATCTGGACCATTGATTTCTTTCCATCCAATGGTCCAGAAACTCCAAGTGGTTTTCTTATTATATATATTATAGAATTATAGATTATAGATTACTTTTATTAAATACGTAATAAACCAAACACATAAGTTTTTCTCAAAGTAGATCTTTCTTGAATTCTTGTTTCCCTTTTCTTTCCCTTTTTATTTTCAAACTTCTATTTTAGAAATTGAAGTCCAAAACGGATATTACTGGTTTACCCCTTACATCCGCGATTGACGAATGACGACGATTTCGTACAAAAAATAAATTACTTGACCCCTAGCAGTTAGCCAGTTACATGCATGGAGAAATGAGATTTGTGAGGGGCAAAGCCGTAATTTAGAAGGTCAATTATATGTTGACTTGGAAACGTTTCCAAAATCGACGAGGCATACGCCGTGTAACACCAATGCACGTTATTCTTGAAATTAATTGTCCCAAAAACAAATTCTCCATCTTCGGTTCTATACACTATAAATTTTGCTATTTTTGCTATTTGAATTAAATTTATTATACTTGATATATCTAAACAAAAGCAAACAACTTTTTATTCTTTAAAAAGGACTACTAGGTTAATACCCCATGGATTGATATAAAAAGTTTGTTATAAATTAAATATTTATTAAGAGGTGGGATCCCTTAATAACCTTAATTTGTTTAAAAAAAAATAAGATACAATAAAAAGATGACATACAAACAAAAGAAGATACGTTAAATCAACAAAATAAATTTTAAATGGTAAAAAATGATGAATTTAAGTCATGTTTAAGTCAAAAGAATACGGTTAAAATAGGATTCAAAATATTTGAATTATTGATTTAAATATGGTATTTTATGACTCTTAGATATGCGATTCAATTTAATTATTATCTTCTTATTATTAATTAAAAAATGTTGAACCTTCATTCTGCTTTGTTTGTTGTTGTGTTATCATCAATAATCCCATAGAAATCAACAAAATAAATTTTAAATGATAATTTTTTTCTATTTTTATTTTTTATGAAGTATATGTATTTTGATTGTATAAATTTGTTAGCGACCTTAAATTAAACCATATACAAGTTTTCTTATTGTAGATGTTTTAATTAATGTAATAAATATTTATTGCCTAACTGATTAAAACTTGATACAACAATTACAACGTCAACGTTATAAATAAATAATTAATTAAGATTATTCGAAATTAAGTTACTTTAAATATAAATTTTGCGACATTTACTTTTGAAGTTTTAGAAATTATTAATACAAAGTTTTATCAAAGAAAATACATTTCAAATTTGAATGATTATTTTTTTTAATGTGTCAAAATTTCATAATTAACATATAAAGATTTGATAACAAAAGGTTTTTCAATTTTATTGTATACTAAGGTATTTAATTATTATTTCATAAAATTATTTATTCTTTTGGACATTTAAAATTTGAAGTTAATTATGATCTGTTAAAATTTTATTTTTATTTTATTGATTTTTTAAATATTATTTATTTTTAGAAAATTGAACATGAACTTTATTATTTTATTGATTTTTAAAGTTTTTTTATTATAGTTTGTTAATTTTGAAAACTTTTAATGAGTATTAATTGTAGTTTCAGTTAGTTTAGGAAACAAAAATAATAAGTTTCAGTGTGTGTTACTTAATTAATGTTAATTTTTATTTTTGGAAAAAGAACGGGAAAATGAAAAAGTAGTGTATTAAGATGATGACATGTGACAAAGATTGTTATCATTTATTATAGTATAAAGATTCATTGAACTAAACTTTCTATAATTCTTTCATTTGTTGGTTTTATCATTTTCAAAAATCTTTTCATATCAAAATCCTATCAATTTTTTAATATTGTAATGTCACATTTCAACAATTCAAACGCTACCTAAAATTAAATTTTTAATTTTAAAATTTTAACTTATATTTATCTTTTTTGTAATTTAAAAACACAAAAAAATTTATTTTCTTCTGTTAAAAACATAAATTAAAATTTTATTTTATCTTTATTTTCTTTTTCTTTCCAAATCTGTTGGTTGAAGACTTGAAGGCTTGAAGTTGAAGTCGTCTAAAAAAAAAGTTTGGTCACCTTCTTCCCCAATTCCACCTTCTTTCCAAAACCCTAGTTCTTTTCTTCGTTTCACAATCTTCCATTTTCTCACAATCTACTGGTTTTTTGATCGAATCTCTTATCGAAACGGAGCTTCCCTTCTGGAATCCCGCCGACCGCCCCATGTCGGCAATATCGCCATCACCAATCCTCCTCCTACTCACCATCCTAATCGCAATCGCCGTTACCGTAATCGCCTCACCTAACTCCGTCGAATCCTTTCCGGATTTTCTCCTATTACCGTCCGATGACACCGGCTCCACCTCTCTCTGCCCCAGTTCTGTAAACCCTGATTCGTGCCCGGTCAAGTGCTTTAGAGCCGCTCCGGTCTGCGGCGTCGATAACGTTACGTATTGGTGCGGATGTGCGGAGGCGCGTTGTGCCGGTGTGCCTGTGGCGAAGCTAGGTTTTTGTGACTTTGATAATGGAGGCAGTGGACCGGTTTCAGGTCAGGCGCTTCTCTTGGTTCATATTGTTTGGCTTATGTTACTTGGATTCTTCGTCTTATTCGGCCTTCTATGATGATCGACATTGTTATGGTGGTTGATTTTGTTGAAGGTTGAGTTGAGGTTCCATTTTTTTTACATGTATACGTATTTCTATTGTATCATTTCATTGTCTGTGTAGAGGGAAAATTCTTTTAATGCCAAGTATCATTCTTCTAGAATCTGAATCATTCAATTCGAAAACACCATTAGTTGTTCTTCATACATATGAGATTTTAGTTTCATTTTTTCTTATATGAATGGAACCCGATTGATGCAAAAGCAGTGTCGTAAAATCAGCCTGGGTGGCTGGGTACTGGGAATTGGACATATGCCAATGCGAGTCCGGTATAATCGGCCTAATTACTCAGAATTGGTTGGTCAAACTCGTTCAAATTGGCCAAAATCAGCCTAATTACTCTGAGAGTACTCGGTCAGACTCAGGGTGTACCTGGTCAAGTCGGTCTAATTACTTTAATTTTGTCAAACTCAGCCAAATTAAAATTCATGTTTGTAGTATTTGAGTACATTTATATTTATATTTGGGTATCTGCTACCCCCTAACCAGCCACTTAACTACCACCTAGCGAGTTTTGCAACATTGTGCAAAAAGCAAAAAAAGCTTTGATCATGACATTTTACTTCATTCTAAGCTTAGAGTTAGAATAACATAATGATGGATAAGGTCGCCCTACCTTATTTCGTAACTACAAGGTTGGCCTTATGGGACCTATTATGGGTCGTGAAGAACCTGTACCAAGAACAAAATTATGACTTGTGAGACAAAGATGTCAAAGTTATCCTGTATCGGCTTGATGCTTTGTGAGCATGTACTCTTCCACTTGGGTTTACATTGGTAACCTCTACCATTTTGGGATGAGGGATAATGTGTTTATTTACTTTAGTGTTTCTTTTTGTACATTAATAATTAAGTTGTTTGTACATTCATAATTAAGTTCGGAGGTGGAGAGATGACGGCGAATGAAATGCACATGCATTTTAGATGCACAGATTGCTGCTGTAGCGATTAGATGGTCAGCATAACTGGCATTAGTTTGTATCGATGACATTTCGTTAAGATTGAGTCATGCACATTGCTTCTTGTTTGGGTGTCAAATTCTTGTGTACTCCACCAAAAAGCCGAAACATCCAGCTGTTATCTTCATGTCTTTTGTTTCATCAAATGGCCTCAACATTTGATTGTTCTATGGACACTTGTTTTTTTTGATTAACTCTTGCACTTTATATGATCAACAAATTGCTTGTGATTTTCGGGTGTTGGTGGATAGGATTTGGTGCAAGCTTTCATCGAGATTTCATGTTGCCTTCGATCTTCCTTGACACAAAAGATAAGATGAAGATCTTAGGTCAAGCATGGAAGTAATTTCCTTTTCGTATTATAAAAGATGAAATGAATTGATCCATGATTATCCTTTGGTGGTTTGGCTGGTTTCTTTTCCTTCTCAAGAAGATTTAAAACTTATCAATGAAAGTGTCGTTCGAGGCTAAGACCAGTCATCTTTATCGATTTGGGACATGTTGATTTTACTTATGTAAGCATACATCGGCTTAGAACAAAGAGGCATGAAACATTTAAAAAACTTGCTAAAATTATGCACCGAATTTGCCTTTCGAAATGTCATACTGATTGAAATTTTGAAATTGAATCGAAGGGTCCCTAAACTCAAATGAAACCAATGAGCCAAGGTGAACAGAAATACAGAATCATGCAATGAGAAGTTGACCACAAGTTACAAAGTTTAAAGATGGGCTCAAATAAGATAAACTCTTCGGGGCAAGTGCTCAGAAAATCACAACACATACAAATGTTTGACCCGAAAATATAGGGTTAAGGACATACGATATCAACGTACTTTTCAGAGTGTGTTGATATGGTATATGTCTATATGACTTTTTTTCTTACACATATGATACATGTACTCTGGATTTCTATATATAAGATACACATACTTTACTTTTTTCGTTCCAACGTAGTACATTTCTATTTGAATCGGGCTCTGTTGATGTGAAAAATTGGGCTTTATGTAGAAATGTATCATATTGAAACGAGTGTAAGAAAACAACTCATGTATTATATCGTACACTTTGAAAAGTATGTTGATATTATACGAACTTAGCACGAAAATATATTAGAATATCTATTTCATAACAAAGGCGTTGATGTATCAATATTTTGTAGAAAAGTACGTTTATAAAGCAGTCAGCTCTAATGCAATAATTTCCCAATCGTAGTGTTCGTCAACCATATCAAGACATGGAACATTCATACCCAACGATAAAATAATGTATGAAGTGAAAGATCGTACGCCTTGAACATTCTCTTTTGTACCGGTGTATTAACTCATCAACTTCACTCGTTGTTTTCGACTCTCAGCTCTTGCAGTAAAGGTGTTGCGCTAGTTTGTTCTTTCCTTGGTCCCTCCACCTATTCTGCAACGGGTGATTCCTCTTCTTCCGCATCTACAATTTCACCCAACTATTTCCTCTCCAGAACTGGAACTCGATTGGTCATCAAGAACATCGGCGTTGGAGCATGTTGTGCAATGGAGCTTCGCCTTCTACAGTGGAAGATTAAGCAAATGGAATTACAATCCAGCCTGATAACTTGAAATCATGCTTGCAATGCCACCATGCCAGAGGATTTTCATTCACTAAAGGCTTACCCTTGAAACATTTTGGGATACGGCAAGATAACGAGGACGACAAGGCTTGAGCGTCGGCAGGAGATCACGACACCGTATGATGAAGAAGATGCTGGTGTTTGAAGGGTCGATTCAAGGACCTCCATCGGAGAGATTGTGAGATACTCTGGTATGTGGATTAATGATCCTAATTATGATGCAAAGAACTAAAGTTTGATGTATAAATGTGTGTATTAAATGCTGAATAAAAGTGCATGGAGTTTGGAACTTTGGAGTTCAAATTACAGAGTGAAGAATATTTGGGAATTGGGAAATAATTTGTGTATCTTCAAGCGGATCAACTAAAGAATGAGTTAATTACGAAAAAAAATGTAAGATATTGACATTTTTTTTACATTTTGGGTAACATATTAATTGTTTTTTCAATCAGGGAAATATATTAATGAAATCACATCTAATTTTAATGATCATTTGAATAGATTGTTTCTTCACTTTTTCATTTCGTTAGATAAGCTAAGCTAAAAGGGTAACTGCACTGTTGAAGCCAATGATTCCGTTGAACCCATTGAACCTAAGTTTTCGGTTGAAGCACGATGGGCATCATCTTCATTCAAATCAAGGTCAACATTACCTTAGAAGATGGTCCCTAACTCTCAAAACCCGTAACGATCTGCTCCATCAAACAATTGCATATCTGCACATAATGATAACGAAGAAGCAATGATACATTTTGTAATGGCTCTACGAAGTTGTTTACCTGTTTATAAGATCATATGTATATAAAAGTAATATAAATAAAAAAGACATCATACAAAACATAACCTATCTCTGCTTGCCACTTTTATTCGGATAGGAACATATGCATAAAAACTTCCCTAATATTATGCAATAAATGCATAAATTCATATCCATATACTTGTCAATATCGAACCAAAATATATAGCACAATTTGACACCTACAAACCCAACGATTTCAAATTACCATCCGATTCTTGGAAATCAAAAGAACACCATCAGGGATTATACAAATAGTAGTTAATTGAGCACGAAAAGATCGTATTCCATGCCTAGTAACTAATAACATGACAAACTTAATCACATAAAGCCAATCGTTATTCTTTTTCTAAATGAATGAATTCAAACAAGGTAAGCCAAATGGAAAAGGATATTTGAATCATGATGCCAACGGCTGTTGCTACCTCTCCTTAGAACAATCCATGGGAATAATTCCAAAAGCAAAGCAATAAGACTCGAAGAATGTTATGAGCATGCAGGCTAATTTCCATTTACAATATTTTATGTTACGTTTTGGTACGAGTGAATTCAAAGTAAGGAATGGAATGAGTTACAACTTTTCTATCATGTTTTGAATGCCTCTATTCTCCATGGAATGGGATAAAGGATTAATTTCAATGTGAATATTATGTCTTTGTGTTCCTTGTCAAAACAGAGAGAACAAAAACTTGGAAAGAGAATGAGCGTTCACTTTTTACATCATTTTCTATGACGACAATTATTTATGTATCATTATTATTTGTCAAAAGACTTATAAACTCATTCCATACCAAACACACCTAAGACCTTGGAACACACATTCAAAATGCTATGAACAACCATTCATAGTCTATCCTTTTCCATCATGGTAAATACTAATAAAAAAGAAACAATAAAAGTAAATAAAGAGCAAGTACATAGAATTGCCTATCACTCTCTACAACTGCCAATAAGCTGTGAATTCAACTAGTGGCCTCATCTAATGATTCATGTGAACATATACATTTCAGAGGGCTTTTGCTGGGAAGTCGAGTGAATTACAGTTATAATCCCTAGCTTTTGGAGATTACACAGACAGTCACTAACATAAAATTTTGACACACTTTCAATCCCAAATTTGGTGAACTAAAAAGCTAACTTACCTGATACAGATGATATTTTCTAGTCAGCCAGATCTGTGAAGAGAAAGCAGCAACTCCTGAGAAAAACACAATCCTCATGCTCATGTGACAAGCATTCACTTACAGATTTGAAGGAATACAATACATAAAAAGACACTATAATAGTATAATGAACACCTTACCTGGTTTCCATCCAAAATCAAAGATGATAGAGTAAATATACAACTCTGTCACCCCTCCTCGCAACATATTGTCCGCGTTGACACTTACGCTTCATGGTTTTGTTCTTCACACAGAGCCAAAGGCCCATACCACAACCCAAAACGTGTATTGCAAGTTAACATGGACCTTGCACTTATAAACCCATCATCTTATCCATTCATGGGCGACGCGGGACAATGATGTATCATTCTAGTGAGTAGTGATATCTTCTATAATAATATAGAAGAGAAATAACTGACCAACTAGGAGACACAACAAAATAAAGAGCTAAATGTTTTAATTTCTTTTATATCCATATTCATATTCCTTATAAATTCCTATAAATGGTACATGTGCATCAGTCTATCAACTTTCCGTTGATTTCACGCAATAACAGTCTAGAGTTACTGACAACATGTTTACTTTCTTTGACAATATAACTACATAGCTCATGCTTAGGTGCCGGACATAAACTTTTTAACTCGATTAAGGGATCTTTTACCACATAATTACTACAAATCTCTCTTGCAGGCTCGACATGATCCCACCAAAAGTCTGATAACGCTATGTTTAAGACATTCCAATACTCTACATCCCTATCTATCCTAATTAAACTGCTCCCTTTAGGAGTCCAGACATAAAAATCCATCCAATCTCGGTCCAAGATTTCCATCAATCCTTGAGCTTGTGGTATGAAATTGTACGGAACTTGAGACCAAGGGTAACCCTTTCTCATATCACCCTTATAAAATGGGCATTTTATTTCTAGCACTCCTCGGTAAGGCAAACCATAAACAATCTTGTTAACTATCCCGTCAGGAGATGCTGCAAGCCAATCACCTTCAGGATTTAATTTCCCACTAACCTGGAATTCGGGAAACATAACAGAATTTCCAGTTATCAGTTTATATCTTTCAAGTGCTTCCTCTTCTTTGATGTTATTCCAACAAGTAGCCAGGTTTCCAGTGAACGGTTCCACAGCACCGATCTTTTCTAGCCAGAGCTGGACTCTTCGGCCAGGCCAAAAGCCAATTGCCTGTGCAAAAGTGCTTGCTGTAAGCTTATACTTTCTTTGCTCTTGCCAGTTTTTGAACCAGTGTCTAAGACCAACTGATTCCAAAATAGGATGAGTTAATGTACATAAATTTCTGGTAATGCAACAAGTACGACTTGCTAAAAGCATGACTGGTCGATTTGCACCATTGAAATGTACTATCCATGAGTATATGTGTTTACTTTGACACTTGTGTCATATCTGGCATCACCCTGAAACCAAAAATGAATGAACAAATACTATCATAAATTTCAAAAAACTTACATTTGAATCAGAAAAATCTTTTTATTAACTCTTAAGTTCAACGGATAGATTGACCTGTAAAGTATTCTTACATTGACTTGAGGTAAAGATAATGTTTTATCAGCACCAATATAGTATTATTCTTGTATACTTTGGGAAATTAGGTGGAAACATTTAGTTAACAACTAGGATACTCAATTTTGCTTGGGTCTAACTTCAATAGAAAACTATCAAGGTACAACACTTTGGCATGTTTAGACTTCAATAAATCATATGATGGACGTTTGTGGGAAAATAAACTAATATCCAACTGAAATAATGTTGTTTCCATAGCATTCACAGCCAGCTTGGCTGTTTGTGGACAACATATAACATTTCCTTATTATCTTTTCTATAAAACCAGGAAAAAAAGATACAAAATGGTATAATTATACTTGGAATTTTCTGTGTTCATTGAGAGCAAATAATATAAATGTGAATCTCACTGAACCCAACTCTTTTTGAGCCTGATTTGCTGCTAAAACTACATTCGCAAATCTATCATCCAGCTAGAGTGCTAAAACGATAACTGGCATAATATTCGTCTCTCACATGCCATGCTCCTATCTCATTAGTTAATTACTGAGACTTGCTAAAAGTTCATTGAGTTTAGAGAATTATCTACGAACATGGCAACCTTATTTCAAACACACACACACACACAAACATATAATTAAAATATTTTTTAATGCTGGGACTGGAAAGTTTCCAAACCAGTAAAACCAAGGAGCTGAATACGAAAGATATTGAAACCCAAAACTGAACCAACGTTACTGGCTTGGTGAACAGTTTTCAACTAAGTTACAACATTGGTTTGCATATTCAAGCAACAAAGATGAGGAGCACAAACATATGAAGCAATTAAGTTATTACAGAAACACCAACTCGCATTAACTAATCACTATTGTGATATTTCAACCGATGTAGCTGCAAACGTCGATAAACTCGATAAATGCAGCATTCCAATGAGAAAGATACTTAATTTATTAGTAATAAGCAAGGTCCAGTTACAAGAAATTGTTATTAGTGTTTCAAAGTTTAAAGAGATCAGTTGTTGCGATGATCTTAAATTTGTAAATTCAAGAACACATATAAATTAGAGACCAACTGATCAAAGAGATCAAAATATTCAAGAAATAAATCTTTTTTTTCCTAATTAAACCTCCAAAGCGACACCAGCTCGTTGTTTTAATTAGTATGCAAAATTAAATTTAATAGACGAAATGCTGACTTTATAATCGTAAAATTTATAGAAATCGATGACAATAATTAATAAAACCCTCAGCGTAATTCAATCAATATGATAAACCACTCGATGTAATTCGATCACATATACAGATTCACAGCACACGCGAAATCAAGAAACTTAACTTAACGAGAAAATCGGAAAGGGAAAGAAACCTGTGTGTGTGTGTGTGTGAGAGAGAGAGAGAGAGAGAGGGCGGCAACGAGGCCTTGTCCGGCGGCGTGCGGGGCTGCGATGATGAGATGAGAGCGGTTAGAGGAGGAAAGAAAAATATATTAAAGAAAAATGAGGGTTTAATATTAACTTTTACTCAATTTTCATCATTATATTAAAGAAAAAAAAATATATATATATATAGACTGGGGTTCTATTGAGAACTTTTGTGCATCGGACTATCTACCAATGGTGCACAAAGGGCATTTAGGAGATATTAAATATATGGAAATTATTTTTGAATTTGAATGTTTTTAAGATAATTAATAGCTAAATTTGGTATGAAAATCACCATTAACTTCTTTCCTAAAATCACTCCCTCATTCTCTCTATCTCTCTCTCTCCTCTCTCTTAGCCCCCTCTTGATTTTGGAAGAGATGAACGATATGCATGATTTATGTTTGTATGAACGATTTATGTTAGTATTTTAATGTATTTTGATTTTGGAAGAGATGAACGATATGCATGATTTATTTTTGGAAGAGATGAACGATATGATGAACGATATGCATGTACTTTGATGTATTTTGAATTTGTATTATTGTTGTTAATTTTGGAAGTTTAATAATTAAATAAAGATTGCATGATTCCGGTTTTACCCATCCGCGAATTTCATTATGTGCACTTGATGCATAAAACTTTCTATTTAATTACCCTTTTGCCATTTGATCTAACCCACACATTCTTTTCATCCAAGGGCCATTGGAGGTTCTTTTGTGCCTCGATGCACAAAAGTTCTCAATGGAACCTCCCTCTATATATATATATATATATATATATATATATATATATATATATATATATATATATATATATATATATATATATATATATATATATATATATATATATATATATAGGGGGTTCAATGGAAAACCAACATGCATCGGAATACTTTGGAAAACCTCCATGCACCACCACAAATGCATCACAATTTCCGCGTAATGCACCAAATTCTCCGCGTGATGCATCAAATTCCCGTGTGATGCATCGACTTTCTGCGTGATGCATCAGCTGATCCAATGGCTATAAAGTGGTTCCCGGGTTTTCCGATGCATATAGGTTTTCCATTGAAACCACCCCTATATATATGTGTTGTGTTTGTGTGTGTGCGCGCGTGCATGTGAGTGTGTGTGTGTGTGGGTGTGTGTGTGTGTGTGTGTGTGTGTGTGTTAGATGTGTATTATTTTTAATTGTAATGAATTGTGAAACTTAACACTTAAATACAAGTTTAAGTTCAAAAAATATAATATTAGACGATACACCATTTTAAAATTACTCCAAATAAAAAACTACAATGGTTAACGAGAAAGATACGCGTGATTATTATATAAATACAAATATACGTGTGTATATATATATATATATATATATATATATATATATATATATATATATATATATATATATATATATATATATATATATATATATAATTGTATCAATAAAACCTTATTTTGATTGGTGCTCACCGATATTTAATTGTAAATAGTGCTTAAAGGATCCTTAGCCATATATATATATACTAGTAGTGTACCCGCGCAAAGCGGCGGCGACAATTTTATTTTTCATTTGTCAACGTGTTTGTTGAGTTGCATATTATTTTTTTAAAGACAAAGGGAAAATAAGATTGAATTCATCAATTAGATATTGTCCTTATATAGACATAGAACTAATATATTGGTTCCAAAAAAGCACCTGAAGAAGTCGAAACTATGCAAAAAAAAGATTCAAAACAATCTGCTGCACTTGACTTGATATTCAGCCTTAACAATCATCGCTCCTATTCAGATGCCGACAACCAGAAAGATATTTCCTTTTTTGAATGCAGATTATGTTTTTTTATGTTTCTGTAAAGCGATTTGCAGTTTCCTACTTCATTTTATGTATGGCTTGCTCTTAAGAAAGATGAACACTTTTAAATTATAAAACCAAACGAACCATCTTTCATATTCACAATTGATAGATTCCATTACATATTTAAACCCATCATTTTTCCTCATGTAGTTTTTTTTATAAAGTTTGAGCTATCATATAATTGTTAAAGATTTCAAGAATCTATATCAATATAATAACCCAAAATAAAAAAAAATCTATCTATATATATCTATACTATTAAAAGAGTAACTAACATGTCACGTGTCAAGCTCTCATTTAATTCGCCACATGTCGCTCTCTCCTTTTGCCACGTCATTTACTAAATTTTTTTTTAAAATTTAAAGCAAATCAAATCTATCTAAATCTAATATGGATAATTTAATTACTAACTAACTAACTAAAATTAAGCAAACTGTATTATTCATATAATTATTATATTATACATATTTATAAATATTTATTTCTAAACTTAACCCATGTAATACATGGGTATTAACCTAGTATATTAATAAAAGAAATCTCTCTAAATTTTTTATTTCCCGCCTTTTTTCCATAATTAGATTTTTAATTTACTAATTCATTATTAAGAATATTTATGGAATTTAATTCAATATCTTCATATTTAATACATACGGTTAAAAAAGGAAATATTTTAAATATTTTAAATATTTTAAATATTCTAATATTAATCTAAGTTTATTTTTAAATAACTTTTTAATTGATTTAAATAACTTTCAGATTTAACTACTAATGTTAGCTAAATATTCATTTTTTTATATATTTAAAAAGTAAAAATAATGCAATATTGAAAATAAGTTGTTTTATAATTTTTTTTTAGTCTTAAAATTTTTTAAATTGTATTCTATGTAAAAAGCAAATTTTTAGTTTTTTACTTATACATAAAAATCTAAAAATAAAAAGTTTTAAAAAGATGAGACACGATAAATACTATTCATACATATTTAAAAATAGAAATTTTTTATTTATCCTTAATAACAAAATTAATACTATTTTCGTATTTTTTTATAGAAAAAATAAACATTTTTATATGTAATTGATGTTTTATGTAGATTTTTAGTAAACATTTATTTATAAAATATCCACGTAATACGTGGGTTAGTAACTAGTATATTAATAAATAGAAATAGAAATAATATTTGTCTAATTAAACATAAATAAACTAAAAGAGACCAAAGTAATAAATCTCAGATAAACGATTTAAAATTAGATGGGCTTAATTAAAATTATCCACTAAGTAAGCCCAGCCCTAATCATTAAGGCTAAATCTGTATTTATTAACATTAATGTCAAACCCTAAACCCTAATTACAACTCTGAAAAAAAAAAAAGAAACGGTGAATAACCAGTCGGCCGTTCAAGAAAACCGGCAGAGAAACAAGCATCGATTCTCAGATCCTCAAGCAAGGTATACTCATTACATAATTACATACTGTTTCTTATATATCATAAAGGGTTTATCTTAGAAATCAGGAACGAAACTAAATATAAACACAAGATAATTAACCTATCTGAACCTGAGTAGGGAGGCGGTGATGGTGGTGGTTCGAGACCGGCGGCGCCGCACCAGGGACGGCCGCAATGGTCCTGGTCAGCGGCGGCCGTAGAGGGGTGAAGGTGTGAGATCCGAGATTGAGCGAGTGAGAGTGTGTGAGGATGAGCGGTGGTGGCGTCGTGGTGTTGTTGTGGTGGCGGCGGTGGCGGCAGTAAAGTTATGCGCCGCTGTTGTAGTTGTCTGCGAGGGAGGCGGAGTGAGCGAGGCAGAGTAGACGAAAGGGAGATGGAGGAGACGACGAGGGTTGGAGGTGGTCGCCGGTGAGCGGCGGCGGTCGCCGGCCGGAGCAGAGAGCAGAGAGAGAGTGAGGGTAGAGAGAGAAGAGAGAGAAAGTGTTTGACTGAGTGTGTGTGGGTTGTGTGTGATGGTGTGTGTTCGTGGGAGGGGATCCGAGAAAAGGGGGAGAAAAGAGGTGGGAACCGGGTTGACCCGACCCGACCCGTAAACTTAAATAATTAATAAACCTATATAATAATAAATCTAAATTGTTTTATACTTTATATAATAATAAAATCTAATTTGTTTTATACTTTAATTCTTTTGCAATTATTATTCCTATTAACTAAAGATTAGTTTTTGATCTTTTAATAAACCTAATATATATGTTGGAACCAATTCTAAATAAAATAATTAACGGGTAACAAATCAATTAATTATTCACGGTTATATCTACGGTTAATATCAATTAAATGTTATTACTAGTATTTAATGATTAATTAAATACCATACCCTAAAATGAAATAAAAATACATAAACAACTTATTATAATTAAGGTTCGCTTATAAGTTAATTAAGATATTCATTGAGATTAAAATAAATACACTAAAATTGTATGCAATTAAATACCGACTAAAGTATAGAGAAATTACATAATTAATTATTGGAACATCAATTCGATTAATAATGACTAATGAACCATTTTAAGTGTAACAAGCAATAATTGTAAGCCGAACTTAATAATAATTATTATATATAAATGTATGTATTAAAATAGTGGATTGGGTAATTAGAAGACCAACCTAGCTGAGTTCTAATTTAAGTTCGTTCTTATAGATCGAATCGATTCGTAGCGGTTCAGTGGTCGTCGTGATTTTGTGGAGCTGCTATTAAGGTACGGATCACGTACTTCTTTCAGCGTTACTCTTGAGTTGTTCGTTGTGTGAATTGCATGCTAATATTTGTCAGTGAATTTTATATCTCGTGTCAGTTTCTTTTTCAAAAGCAAATATCGTTTTTAAAACGCTCGTAAAACATTTGCGAAAAGAAAACATATTTGGAAAACAGTTATTTTCATGACTTTTGTGAATGCGATATTGTCTTGTGAAATGTGGCCCTTTTTGTATTGAAATGATTATTTATTGTTGAAATGTTTATTCGAGCCTTTTGTTATGCTTGAACACTAGACAGTAGACAAGAGATAGGATTACCGAGTGAACTACCTGTGGAGGTACCACAGGCATGCCATTGCGGCACCAATGGCATGACACTTCCGTAACAGTGTGATCGGTTACGGCGTCTCCCTTTTGTTTGCGATTCATGATTGAATGATTGATTGAGATTAAGTTAGCTCGGGAAATGAGCTGTTGATTATTTCAGGGAGGCGTATGGATGCATCCTAGGCTATGTTATGAGTTTTGCGGAAGTAAGGTGTAATGTCATACACGCCTTCCGGCCAGATGCACTGAGGTGGCCTCTCAGTGTAGTCTTGAGTGATATGAGTGATTGTGAGAATGGTTGTTGTATTTGATATTAGGACGCTCGGTAAAAATAACCCAACCCTTTGTTGCTTCAGCCATTATATTCTTTGTTGGATCTGGTTTGGAGGTGGATGTTTATGTTTCAAGGAAAAAAATCATTTTCAAAACTTTCCTTTTTAAGAAACTTATTTTCAAAACATTCCTTAGTCTTTGAATTCGTATTCGTTGCACTTGTAATCGATCTCCGTACTGGGCGTTTGGCTCATGCTGTGTTCTTTCTTCCGGCAGGTACTCGGGGGTGATGTTGGGCAGTGTGCAGAGAGTTGACGACCATTGGAGGATTAGAATTATGTTAGATATTTTAATTGCTTTAATAAATAAAGATCGTGAACGTTAATTAAGTTTGGTTTTGTTTTAATTTGATAGTTGAAATCAATCGAAATTTATGTTAAGCTTTGACAGTTTAATAAATGATATAGTTTGTTTTTGGTTAGATGATGTAGTTAATTAACATCGCCGGTCCAGTCGGGGACGGGGTGTTTCAATCAATCTTGAACACTTAGGAGTTCAAAAGGTTGTCTTGTGACCATAAAAGTCAACAATATACACGCTAACCATATGTATCGTTGGCTCTTGTCAGCTCTAGAGGAATGTCGTAAACGAATGATGGAACGAGCAAGACAGCATGACCTTGGTACAAATGGAACCATCGCTTCTCAAGAATGCACTCTTTGTTCCAACTCCTGTATTGTATCTGCATAGCCAACTGTGACTGGGGATGAGTATTACTGATGTTAAAGGTTTCTCACATGTAACTTTCAGATCTTTTTGTGACAAGTCTTTTTGTTCAAAATGTATGTTATGCTTTAACATATTTTAGTCTAATTACATCTCTTAGTCAAAGGATCAAAAACTGATGTTTGCCTCTTTAATTTCATGTTTTTATACCATATCTTGGTTTAAATAACTTCCTGTAGGCAAATAACTAAATATCATTAACAGATTTGAACATGAATTGATTCCATTTCTATGCAAAATCTACATATTCAATTTAAAAATTCCATAAAGAGTTTATACCAATGATCCAAAACAACTTACTAATATTTTGCGTTCATTTTCTTTCATTTAAAATTCTGTCTACCAAACACCTGAAACGTTTGATATTATCAAATGGAATGAAACAAGATTTATAAGTTATTTTAACCAATAATATTTACACTTTACATAGAAAATTAAGAAATAATTATAAAACTCCATTCTATTTTCATCATTTTGATTTTCTTTATGTTGATAAAAAATAATATAGTTGAAATTTATATTACACACCATTCATATGATTCTATCAATTATATTTTACCATACCATATATTTTACCATACCAAACATTCCTAAATTGAATAGTTCAACATGAAGTTTTTTTATTTTCAATTATTTATTAAACGAATAAATACAATCCCGCGGACCTACACTCAACAGGGGGGCAAGAATGAAATAAAAGCCATGCATGTGTTTGTTATGTGTTCAATTACATCTATTAACAATTTTAGAGTTTAATTTCAATATACAAATGAAAGTCCTGAGACTTAAAGTGTGCTGTCCAGATTGGTTATTTTCTGTTCTTAAGCTTAAAAAGGGAGCCAAAAAGGCCATTGGCCTTCGGCCATGGCTTAGATTTATATGTGTGTGTGTTTATCTAATCAATAAGAGCATAAATCGCCCCTTTTTACTTCCTTTGTTGCTACTGGAAATTGATCAAAACAGAATAATAAATTGTAGTTTGTGTGTGCTTGTATAAGTGTTTGTGTGTTTGTTCTGCATGAAAATGTCATATCCAAGACTCGCATTTTGTGATTATCTCGGATGTAAGTGACCCATAATAACAGCCATCTCTGATTTCTATATATATAAACTAAGTGTGTGTATAAGTTTTAGAAGTTCTGAGACTCACATCTGAGTGAGTCTCTGATGTTAAGTGAACCATCAACAACCTTTTTCCTTGGTTGCATGCTGCTGTGAAAACAGAAGCATATGGGCAGCCTTTGTTCCTCTTTTTGATACCTATAAAAGCTAAGCTTGAGTAGGGTGATAAACATGCAAAATCCAAGACTTGCAAGTCTCGGATGTAAGTGAATCAGGGAGCAGCCTTAATCTATTTTCATATAAAAACTATGTATTTGTGTGGGTTGATGACCAAAGTTCCGAGACTCGCTTTAAAGCAGTAGCAGCCATGTTCCTTATAACCAATATACATACATATAAACATGTGTGCAGCAACAGGGTGTGTGTATGAATTAATATTGATCAAACAATTAAATAGGAGGTCATGTATGTGTATATGTATTGATCTGGATAGAAGTGTGCATCAGCAACAAACATACATACATTCATACACAAGCTTAGTTTAAGTACATGTGTGTGTGTTGAGCGTGATGTATGTGCAGAAACAGTAGCATCAGTCTTCTAGTTTTAAACATATATATAAATTATGTACAGCTTGTGTGTGCTCTGTGATTAGGGACAGCAACAGTAGGGGTGAGCGACGGGTACCATTTCCCGAACCCGAACCGGTACCGGTACCGACCGGTATTGAATTAATATATTCGGTTCGGTATTCGGTTTTTGAATTAGCTAAAATTCGGTATTCGATACTTTCGGTTCGGTATTCGGTTCTTAAATTAGCTAAAATTCGGTATTCGGAACCGAACCGGCACCATATAAAATTATACGGTTCGGTATTCGGTTCTTCCAAAACTAATAATTCGGTTTCGGTATTTTCGGGATCGGTACCGGTTCGGTTCGGTACGGTACCGAGCTCACCCCTAAGCAACAGAGTGAATGTGTGTGTGTGTGTGTAACGACAAGCATCAACATTCCAGCTAGTTAAAACCATATCAAGCCACAAACGGAAGTACCTTATAATTTCTGCAAGTTGGGCACCTGCAAAGAGTAAATCACATACCTGCATTTGACAGCACGGACACACATGTGTATTATACTACTGCTGGTTTTGAACATAAATCACACACCTGCATTTAATAATTAACTTGTTTGTGTTTCTGTTTTGAGAATGGAACACATACACATACATAACAAAGGACTGCTGATTATTTTTGTTTTGGACAGCAAGACTCAACCAAACACACACTTAGGGGTTGTTTGTGTACTTCTTAATGGAGTCATTAAGAAGTCATTCAAATGTAAAATGACCTCTTCCATTAAGAGGTAAACAAACATGACATTAGACTTAGGATGAGGGACTAGGAGAGGGCTGCTGCGGCAAAACCTAATACAATATCAGCTAAACAATTATACACCTTGAGAAACTTTCAGACGTTTTATATAACGTACATATAGCTAAATGAACAAAAACAGCAAATCGAATAGCTAGAACACTACAAACCCAAATCACACAAGCAAATCAGAAGTTTTAAATCTCACAGCGTTTTCGAAGAACCAATTTTGAACAAAAACCCACCAATCAAAACCAATCGATCGAACCTTGTCGGAGATAGGGGTGGGGGCGAAAAGTGCTGGTCGGAGATAGGAGTGGGACTAGTTGAAGATGTGGGTGAAGGAGACGAGAGACAAACTGAATGAAGGAGAACGTTACAACACTGCAGGTAATCGGACCAGCAATGGTAGGCGAGAGTGGGAAAGAGAGAGAGTGGTACCTTGGAAAATCGGAGAGGAGAGACGTCTGATCGAGGCTAAGAACAATAGTCGGTGGTCGCCGATGTCTGTAAGGGGTCACCGGAGATTGATAGCCACTGATCTTCTGTTTGGAGATCGGGCAGAGATAGAAGCAGAAGCGAGTAACGCACAAATGTATAGGAGCCGAAGGTTTTGGGGGGATGGAGAGGGCGTTTACAACTCTCCGTATTTTTTACAAATTGAATGTTTGAATTAAGAGGGCGTTTGGTTTTGCGTTATGAACCAGATTATCAGCTTATTACGTTACAATAACGCAAATAATTAGTTTAAAGTGTTTGGATTGCATACGTTAATAAGTGATTATTTGCGTTTAGCGTTTGTCCTACCACACTTCTGCATAAGTTAAAAATTGTAGCTTATTTGCTTCATAAGTGATTATTTGGTCATTTTACAAGTAAAAACGCAAATCCAAACACTTTAAAAACTGATTATTTGATAATTATGATATCAAACAGCAGAAGCTAAACCAAACACTACATTTTCTGCAGTTACAGCAATTATCTGATTATTAGTTTCCAAAACGCTACAGCACTTTTTCAAACGCAAATCCAAACACCCTCTAAATTGTTGTATTTGTTTTGGTTTGAGTTAAATTTTAGTCTTTATTTAATATTTGGTGGGTAAATTATGTTGATAATTTTTTTTCTTGATCAATGAAATGTTTAATTATTAGTGTTTTTGGGTATAAAAAAATTTACCAAATAATTGTGATTGCAAATAATTGGGTATAAAAAATTCTTTACTGAATTCTCTGTTATACCAAACAAGAGATATGATTTTTTGTTATAATTCTTTGCAGAATTCTCTGTTCTATCAAACACATGAATCAATTTTCTTTCTCTATACCAATTCTCTTTCTCTGCAATTTTCTTTGCTGTTGTCAATTCTCTACAATTTCATTTATCAAACGCATCCTTAGTTGCGTTTGGTAGAGGAAATTGAAGAGACAAGAAATGAGGACAAGATTTTAGGTTTTTTAGACTATGAAACTTGATGATACAATAATATTATGATTGTTGTAATTCTATTTCTCTAATTTTAACTTATACTTAATTCTTCACTATTGCTAGAGAAATGAGATACTTGAATTTTAAGTTATATATTGATGCAACTTGAGATTTCATAGAGAATTGATATACATAATTCAAGTATTCTAACTAATAATTTAACTTCATTTCCTTTCTTTTGATTTACTCTACCAAACACAACCTTAGGGTATAACAAAATTTTGAGAGAGAGAAATTGAAGGAAAAGTTTTCATTCCTTCTGAATTTTGGGTAAACTAATTATTTATTAAAAATAACTTTGTACCCTGGTTTGTATTTTATATTTTCTTTAAAAAACGGCTAGTTTTAAAATCATCCTAAAATTATATATTTTATTTATTTTTTAGATAAAATAAGGGATGTGAGATTTGTAAAAAAAAAACATCCTAAAATAATATATTTTATTTTTAAAAAAAATAAAAGGAATTAGATGTAACTTCTCTTAAAAAATTTTACATTTACTTTACATATATGCAACATTTTAAAAAAATGTTACTTTAACATATAAAAATGCAACATTTCTTATAAATATTGCCATTTTCAATCAAATTTGTAACTTTTTAAATTAAAGGTTGCATTAGATCTTCTTTTGCAACCTTTATTTTTTAAACTTGCTTTAGAATTAAATGCAACTAATTATATAAAAGTTGCTTGTAAAATGTTGCAATAGGCTCATTTTATAGTAGTGGTTGGACACTCAATAAATTTCAAAACATGGATGTTTGTTTGATTACACTCTAAATAAAAACAACTGCTGTTTCTTTTGATTGTTAAAATAAACGGTCTGAATAATATAAAATTATGATTTTAACTTTCTATTAGAAATAAACATAAGTTTCTTTATATTGAATAAAGTGTGAATGAGAAAACTTTTATACCAACTAAAAATTAACACAAATGAATGAATTCAATGATATATAAATCATAAGTTCACTAGTGAAATTATGAAGTTAGCATAATATATAAATGAAATTATGAAGTTAACATAATATATAAATACATTTCATTGTTGGTACGTTAAACATGAAAAAAAAGAACAGATCTTATATTAGTGCATTTGGTACAGAAAAATCGAAACTAGAAAATGAAATTGGAAATAATCTTCTTCTTTGTTTAATTCTGAGAATAAATTAATGAGAAATAAGACAGTTCTTTTTTCTAATTTTATTTCTCCCACCCCCAAATCCCCCACGTCTGGTCATTTGTTTCTTTTCCTTTCACGTTGCTTCTCTAGTTCTCTCTCTCCCAAACCTTAGCACGATATATTTTCTCATCCTCTATGACCGACCGACGACAAGCGACGACTCGCTGGTGACAATGAAACATCTCGTGCAAGTAGGAATTAAATATTGTTCTAGTAGGAATTTAGAAATTTAAATACTAACATTTACCAAAGTAAATGTTACTATTCATAAGCTATTCATAGAAATAGTAAAAGTAAAATGATAATATATACATGTTTGTGTAATCTTTTCATGAAAAGGTGTGTAGCTCTGTTGGTTAACACATTACTCATGATATGAGAGGTCTTGAGTTCAAACCTTCATGATTCAATATTCAATAAAATTGTAATTAATTAACTCAAATTTTTTACATGATGAGTTAAACTAATGTATTTTTATTTTAAACTAAAATATTACTTTAATACAACTAAACTAATTTTCTATTAAAGATTTTATTTCCTAAAATATATTTTAAGAAAATAGTCTCCTTTCTTCATGTATAAGCCTTTTTAGAAATAATTCGTATTAAATAAATAAATTTTTTTTCATAACAATAGACTAATATTATTTACTATATATTTTTATTTATTTTAATTTTAAAATAGGTTATTATAAAAGTAACACATATATTAAGCAATTTTTTTATTTTAATTTAAAGAGAGATGTTTATATTTTATGTTTTTTATATATTGAAAATTGATAAAATGATGTTTATTGGCTAGCTGGCAAACATTTCATCCTTGAATAATAATGGTCATCTTTCTGTAAACTACTTCAAATACAATTGCATATTTATTATTGTTTATATGATTTTTTTAGTTGCTTCAAACTCCAAAGACAATTGCATGTACATAAAACTATTAATGTGAGATAATGATTCATGTCGATGAATGAGGATCATGATTCATGAGTATATGGAATTCTTTTTATAGATATTGTATAAATATTTTTTTGATGCTTAATAATAAATTTGCAATTGCAAATCTATTTTTATTTTTATGTCATGATCACTTTTGTATTTGTACTAGATATTTTAAACCAAAAAAATGTTAAGTTACTGTATACAAGTTTTTTTATCGTTATTATTAATAATTTGATGGTGGTGGTGTGAACAATTTTGAAATTGAACGTTGTATTCAAAGTCAATAACGCATAATTTCAAAAATTGTAATATATTTAATAGAAATAACATAACATTTTGCTTCAAATATCAAATATGCATGTTAATATGTTTTTTATATATATTTTTTTATTTTTTGTATGACATTAAACCCCGTCGCGAAGCGCGGACACATTTTCTCGTTATATATACATACACTTACGTAATGGCCTCCGCAAATGGCGTGATTTTGTTTTTTTTTTTTAATTTCAATTTTTCATAACATATCATTAACTTAACGTTATTTTTTATTTAGCCCTTTTATTTTAATAAATTTTTGTTTACTCCTATTTTAACATTTATTATTACAATATTTTCTTACATATTTAAAATTATGATTTTAATTATACTTATGTTTGGAGTTATGTTTAATTGTATGAAAGACACTTTATTATTCAGATTAGGGCTGTTCATAGTCGGATATCCGAAATTTCGGATAGTTGAAAATACTATCCGAAAATCCGAAAATTTTAATTTTTGAAAATTGGCATGGTTGTTCCAGACTTCAAGTGTTCCTGTTAGAAGTTTTGTTCACATACACTTATTACATTCATCCAACTACAAATACCTAAAAACAAAAACCACCAGCACCGTAGCACCGCAGGCTGCACCGATAAAGAAACAAGTGAAAGCCGATAAAGAGAGATCGAGAAACCTGTTGATGGACTTGATGCTGTCGACTGTCGTTAGCCACTCAGCACCGTAGCAGTAGGCAGCAGCACCGCAGGTCCGCAGCAGGCGGCGTAGCACTGTAGTAGCAAGATCGATGGAGGTGGAGCCTGGAGGTAGCACCGCTGCACCGTAGCAGTACCGTCGAAGAGTCCACTAGTGCAGACTTCCAGAGACCAGAGCTCAGTAAGGCGTCTATGGGAGACAACAAGTAGGCTAGGGTTTTCTTTTTTTCATAAGTTTATGTTCTATCAGTTCATGGACCTTTTTCTATTAATTCTAAAATTAATAAAATGAAGAAAGGATTCAAGGAATGAGCCCAACACTCCAACAGACAAGAAGCAGCCCAACCCAAACATAAAAATCAAATTTTTTTTAAAAAAAATCGGATATTCGGATAATCCGAATATCCGAAAAATTACAAATTTGCTATCCGAATCCGAATTTTCGGACTATCCGAATTTCGGATATCCGAAATTCGGATAATTCGGATACTTTCGGATCGAATTTTCGGATTTTCGGATCGGATGCTCGGATTCAGATATTTTTGAACAGCCCTAATTCAGATGCATTGAGTAAGCCAATGACATTGTTTCTTTATTTTTTATTTTAAATTTAAATTTTTCATAACACACCATTATCTTAGCATTATCTTTTATTTAGCCCTTTTATTTTAATAAGATTTTGTTTACTCCTATTTTAACATTTATTTTTACAACATTTTCTTACACACTTAAAATTATAATTATAATTAAACTTATGTTTGGAGTTGTCTTTTGAATCTATTATGTTATGTTTAATCCTATGAAAAAGATTTTATTATTCAAATGCACAATAAAAATTCTAATGAAATTGCATTATAATTAAAATGTAAGTATTTAATGTTTTGAGTTTTTTATTAAATATGATAATGTATAACATTGAACACTACTATTATACCGTCGACAAACCCTAATCAATGTATTAGAGACATTACCGTTATAAATTTATTTTATTTTGATCGTAAAACAAATAAATTAAATTGACGATAAACCTAATCAATATCAAAATTTTAAATTATGGTTATGAATATTTAATTAATTAGATATGGTTTTGATCCAATTTAATAAAACATTGTTTGTAATTTTAACATTGAAAAATCTGATAACCAATGATAGGAACTAACTAATAGTATCATTTGTCTTTCTTTTTTAATCTATATCAGCTTTTCAATTTCACTCTTCAATCCTGATTCAATTGTGTTTCGTTATTTGAATTGCCTGAAAAATATTTTTGTTCATTTGTTTTTATATTTTTTTGTATTTAATATTTTTGACCTCGCAACAACGCGCGGATGTTCAATAATTTTTATACATTACTCTAACTAAGAAAAACAATATTGAAGTTCAATATATTTGGGTTGAAATTCTATACAATTTACAACATCATCCAACTTCAACTAAAAATCTAGAACCATAAAACATAGAGATTTAAAAAATTAAAATAAATTTACCATATTAAAAATCGGCATATTAATATTATATATACATACAATTTGCAAATGGGTCACATGTCCAACCATCATTGGTTGGTTTTTTTATTTAATTTAAACTTTTCATAACACAACATTATCTTAGTGTTATCTTTTATTTAACTTTTTTATTTTAATAAATTTTTGTTTAGTTCTCTTTTAACATTAATTGTTACAATATTTTCTTACATATTTAAAATTATGATTTTAATTATACATATGTTTGAAGTTGTGTTTAGATTCTATTATGTTACGTTTAATTGTATGAAATATACTTTATTATTCAAATGCACAATACAATATTCTAATGAAATTGCTTATAAATAAAAATGTAACTAACTATCATTTAGATTTTTCTATTAAATATACTTATGTTGAACATTGAACATTACTATTATAACGTTCGCGAGCCCTAATCAATGTATTGGAGACATCACCATTATATCTTTATTTGATTTGATCATAAAATCAACAAATTAAATTCGCGATTAAACCTAAGCAATGTCAGATTTTCAAATTATGGTTATGAATATTTAATATTCAATTCCGATTCCAATCCGATTTAATAAGGTATGGTTTGTAATTTTAACATTGCAAAATCTATATACCAATTATAGGAACCAACTAACAATATCATTTGGTTTGCTTCTTGATATATATCAGCTTTTCAATTTCACTCTTCGGATTCAGTTGTGTTTCGTTATTTGAATTGTTTGAAAAGTGTTTATTCATTTGTTTGTCATATTTATTTTTGTAATTAATATTTTAGACCCCGCAACAACGCGCGGGTCTTCAATAACTCGTTATTTACAATAAACCCTAAAAGTCAACAAACTTGTTCATTCTCTTGTACACAATTTAGAAAACTCTTAAACCAAACACAAAAAATGACATGAAAACGAAAGGCACGAGCTAGAAAAAGGAACAATCACGGCTCACTTGGAAGTAGGCATGGCAAAAAAACCCAACCCCGACGGGGAACCCGTAACTCGACCCCGATTTGACCGGGGAATCCCCGAGTTGACCGGGGATGGGGACGGGGAATCCCCGATTTAAATTAATGGGGATGGGGCGGGGATGGGATACGCTTTAATCCCCGACCCCAAACCCGACCCCGGTTATAAATTATATTTTAATATAAATTATTATATATATTTAACTTTACAATGTAAATTATTCATTACATTTTATATAATATATTAAATATCATTGTATATGACTTTTCTATAGTTTAAAATACTATTGTTATTTTTCATTTCATTGGTTTTAAAAATGTTTTGCATCCATTTCTTTGTTTTAGTTTTATTACAAATTATAGGTTATATATGTAAATACCTCAAATATGTTTGAATTAATTTTTTTAATGTTTATTTACATATATTTGTTATACTAAATTACTATTTATAGTTTAAATTTAAATAATCTTTAGGAGCTTGAAAAACCTGATTTCCCGACGGGGATCCCCGATCCCCGATTGGGACGGGGATGGGATTAAGAACTCATTCCCCGACGGGGATGGGGCCGGGGATGAGGGAGAGGATTATGAAGCGGGGATGGGGATGGGAACTGAGATCCCCGCCCCGCCCCACCCCATTGCCATCCCTACTTGGAAGATTTTACATATGGAGGTCATGTGGTGTGTCTACTTTTACAAGTTCCCGCGTAGAGCATTTGAAAATTCCTTACAAAGACATATTAATCGCGACTAACCATTTTGTTGAATATAGTCTGGGCGTGTCGTGAGCAAGGGTAACATGAGTAATTGCCTAGGGTTCATCAATCTTAAGGGTCAATTTAAATCTTATATAATTAGACATATTAACGATTGAATACCGGTAGTGTATGATGTGTCAAGATGATATCACTACTGTATCATTACTGATTTCGTAAAACAGTTAAGGGTCACACCGATAAGCACAACTGAGCAGATGCAATAAAACTATTGAATAAATAATGTTGGATATTGTTTATGACACGAAATGATCATTGAGATTAAATTAATGAGTGATTAATTATATTCTCATGGTACGAGGACTAAAGTGCAATATTAGATATTGTGGTGATTTAATTGTTATTGTATGATAATTAAATGATTAGCAAGTCTTTTATTTATTATTAGATATTAAATAAAAGATGCATTTATTTGAATTAGTATTATCATCTAATTAATTAGATAATTTTATGGATTATTAAAAACAATAGAGATAATTTTAAATTATTATTTAGTCATTAATATATTATTAGATAATATATATAAGAAAACTATTATTATTGAATTAGTTATATAATTATAGAGATAACTATATGAATAATTCAATGTTTAAATAATAAAGATAATTAAATCAAAACTCTTAATTAAATGATATATATAAATAATCTCACACGCACGACCATAATGTGTGAAAGACACCGAAAAGTACGACCACAGTTGTGTGGCAACAATTGTCCGATCGAGTTTAACGTGTGTTGGATTACACATTTGATGCCGCTCGATTGTGTCATCATCGGTGGATACCGAAAGCTGTGTTTTTGTTATCAACTACAAAGGTAGGAATTTTATAGCTTTCTTGTTACTTAACGTATGTATACTTGATGATTCGTGTACGAAATTCATAAATTTTCTAAAGTTTCCGTGGTGCATTTAATTTAATTAAAGTTTATATTTTTATGAAAAACCAATTCGAATTCCCAACAATACGATTATTGACTTGCAATATTTTTAATTTCAAAATTATATAATTATAAGTTTTTTTTATTTGTATACCATTTTTACTATATGTGACATTTGCTCGCGTATATATTTATAGGGTTCTTTTTAAGTTTCTATCTCGAGTCCAAAAATGATCAGGCCGGTCCTGAATATAGCAAAAGGTGGATTCAACATGGTTTACAAAGTCAAATCTAAGGAACATGGCATCCTTACCATAAATAAGTTGGATCGTAAGCACAAGCAAAGAGGTCGACCATCAATTCATGATAGAGATTGCATTGCTTTCATGAAAACCTTGTTACTCTTGTTGGATTTTGTACCCAAGGTTATGGCAGAAGATACTAATCTATAAGTACGAAAATAATGGAAGTCTTGACAAAAATTTATCTGGTAGGGATGTTAACTAGATTCAACATTTTCGGATTTGCATAGATTCAGCCAATGGGTTGAAGTATCTACATGTTGGACCTCGACAAAGAATTCTTCATCATAACCTCAAGAGCTTGATCAAACATATTATTAGATGAAAACTAGAAGGCTAAGATGACGTTTAGCAAGCGAGAATTCAGTTTTTAATTTTTAAATAAAACTGAAAAACAAGTTGGTTTTAAGAAACATATTTTAGAGATGAAAATGTGTTTAAATATGTTATAAAATTATTTTTCCCTTTTATTTTCTCACTTTTCTCACTCTGTTATAACTATAAATTGAAAACTATGATAGAAAACATCAAAATGGAGTTTTCAAATTGTAACTATAAATTGAAAACTGTGACACCCTTGTCACAATAACCACAAACACGTCACCCAGGATTAAACATACAACTCATAATTAACCAATAATCTCAAACACTTAGTACATTACAAGAATTAGGAAAAATACATAAATACAATTTAAGTCAAACACACTACATAGCTACAAGGTTCCATTCCAAGTCTACATACTCTAGAATTTATTACAACCATCCTAAAGATTTTCTTTCTTGAGTTTCATCACTGTTAAATAATGTATAGTGTAGGGTCTCCTCTGCAAATATGTATTCTATATATTCTAATGAGATAAAGGCAATACCCCTCATTGAGGGTTTCCACACACTTTAGCATGGTATCAAGCCTAACCCTAATTCTAAAAAATTAGGTTATTTTTTTTTCCTTGGCCGTAATACCTCCGGCCGCCGCCCTGCTTCCGCCCACCATACCCGACGGTCTTCAACCAGGCGCCGCCCCCTTGCACCACTGAGCGCCGATCTGCCAACCACCGGATCTGTTCTCCTCCGGTTCGTCTTTCTCCAGCCGTCGCTCAGCCTCCGTGCGCCGCTGCTGCAACCCTAGCCGCCTTCATCTTGCGCCGCCGCTGAAAACCCTAAGAGGCTCCGCCCTACGCCGCCTCTCCCTGCGGCGCTGCTGCAACCCTAGCCGACTCTCTCTTGCGCTGCCGCTGGAAACCCTAGGCGGCCCCTGCGCCTGCGCCGTCTTCCTGTCCGGCCGCCCACACCACCATCAGTCCGCCTACAAGCTTCCGTCCTCGGCTGCCCCCCTGTACGCCGGTTCCCAGCGCCGCCCTCCTCTGCTGCTTTAGTCGCTGCCTCAGCCGCCATCTACTGCTGCCCTAGCGCTGCTGCTCAGCCGTCGTTGTTACAATCGCCGCCGCCGCTGCCCTACTCGCTGCCCTAGCTGCCGTTATCATCACCACCGACTGCCTCCCTCTCAAAACTCTTGGTGAGCTCGTTCTTGTTTTTCTTTATTTTCCGGTTATTTTTAATTTTTTCACTTACAACTATTATTATTAGTCATGACTGGAAATAATCCACAACCAACCAACCCAACTGCTTCCCAACTTGTTTTTGCTATCGGTAATGTCTACCCTCAGTTCAGTTTCAAATTAACAACTGATGGGTCTCGCTATAAACTGTGGCGACGCATTTTCACTGATGTATGTAAAGGGGCAAAAGTCATGGGTCATATTACTGGGAAATCTCAACCCACAAGTGTTGATGATGAGGATTGGGAGGCTATTGATTCTCGTATTAAATCATGGTTTTACTCAACATGTGAACCAAATCTTCTTAACCTCATCACCAAAGATAACTGCACTGCACACGACCTTTGGGAAGCCTTGGATGCTCATTTTTTAAATAATAAATTATCTCGTAGTCTCCAACTTCAAACCCTCTTTCGAAACACCAAAAATGGTGCACTTTCTATCACTGATTACTGTCACACTTTAAAAGATATTGCTGACTCCCTTGCTGATGTTGACACCAAAATTACTGATCAGGATCTTGTCTTGCAAATTCTACAGAATTTACCCTCATCCTATCAAAGCTTAATTGATGTCATCACACATACCAAACCTTTTCCCTCTTTCCTTGAAGCCAAAAACATGTTACTGTTGCATGAGTCACGTGAAGATCAACCCGAACCTACCATTGAACCCTCACCTTCCCTTACCACTGCCCTTTATTCCTCGTCTAGCACTAATAATAATGGCAAAGGGAAAAATAAAAATAATCGGGGAAACAGAAACACGGGACGGGTTGCATCTAAGGGTAACACTGGAGGGGGGTCTTTTAACAGCACTACTTCTGTTACAGGTTACTCTCGTGATGCAGGTCAATCAACTGCCCCACCGGCTTTCAACAATCAACTTCTGCAGCTTCTTCAGAATGCATTACACCAGCAATCTCAGGCTTCTCAGTTTGGAGGTAATTATCGTCAGCCGGTGTCTTCCACACAAACTCATCCCGAGACTCACAATCCATCGGCACTCTATGCTGCGCCTCCTCCAGTCTCTCCTGCCAACGCAGCTCCGTCTCAGTTCACAGACCTAACAGCTCTCTTCAGTTCAATGTCTGCTCAGCCGTCACAACAACATCAAGATAATAACTACTATATGGACACTGGTGCAAGCTCCCAGATGTCATTCAACCAAGGTAATCTACTTTCTCTTAAACCTTGTGGTAAGTCAAAAGTAATCATGGTTGGTAATGGTGCTTTACTTCCGGTTTCTTACATTGGTGATACATTTCTTCCATTATCACAAAATAAATTGGCACTGAAAAATGTACTTGTTTCTGATCAAATGGTTAAGAATCTCATTTCTGTGCGTAAGTTCACTCTTGATAACTGGGTTTCTATTGAATTTGATCCTTTTGGTTTCTCCATAAAGGATCTTGATACAGGGCGCCTTCTTCATCGCTCTGACAGTACTGGTGATCTCTACCCTGTCCTCGAGCCTTCTCCGCCTTCTGTGTCCTCTGCCACTGCTATGGTCTCCTTCTCTCCTGATGTATAGCATCGTCGTCTTGGTCATCCGGGCAGCTCTACATTTAATTTTTTGCGTTCTCGTAAATTTATTTCCTGTTCCAATGCAATGTTACCTACGTGTCACGCTTGTCAATTGGGTAAACATTGTCGTTTATCTTTTTCAAAGTCGACAACTAAGGCTTCACGTATTTTTGAACTGGTTTATTCCGATTTGTGGACATCTCCTATTTCCAGTTTGAGTGGTTTTAAATATTATATTCTTTTTTGGATGATTATTCTCATTCTTTATGGGTATTTCCATTGCGTGTGAAATCTGAAGTTTTTCAAGTATTTACTACCTTTCGCGCTTATGTTGTAAATCAGTTTAAAACAGACATACAATCTTTTCAGTGTGATAATGGACGTGAATTCAATAATAGTAAATTACTTGAGCTTTTTCAAAAACATGGCATTAAAGTTCGCTTTTCTTGTCCATATACGTCACAACAAAATGGCAAAGCTGAACGAGCCATTCGCACAATCAACAATGTGCTCCGTACTCTTCTGTTTCAAGCCTCTCTTCCACCAAAATTCTGGGTCGAAGCTCTCAACATGTCTGTTCATCTCCTGAACATTCTTCCCACTACTACTCTGGACTCCAAAACTCCCTGTGAGATCTTGTACGGCACGTTCCCGGTCTTTACACACTTACGTGTATTTGGTTGCCTCTGCTATCCAAATCTCTCTTCTACAGCCCCAAACAAGCTTTCCCCTCGCTCTACTGCTTGTGTCTACCTCGGGCCTTCCCCTTGTCATCGGGGTCATCGATGCTATGACCTAGTCACCCAGCGTATTCTTATCTCACGTCATGTGATCTTTGATGAAGATCATTTTCCGTATCCTTCGTTCAATGCCCCACCCTCTCCCTCTGAGTATGATGCTTTCATTGACGACGTCACCACATCTACTGTGATGACTAATGCACCTATTGCATCCACCACTCCCTCAGATAACTCTTCTACTGCACCCACCTCGAGTGACTCGCTCATCCCCTCTAGTGATGCTCCTACAGCCGATGACCCACCTCATTCGTCTGTCAAACCTCACTCTTCGCACAGGTCTTCGGAATCAATTCAACCTGAAGCTGTCTCTTCTTCACCACCTCCGGCTCCTACCTCCACCCATCCCATGACGACCCGCTCGCGTATTGGCAGTCTCAAACCTCGCCAAATTTTGAATCTGTCAGCTGTTGAATCTCTTTCCCCAATTCCCAAGTCCTCTGCTCAGGCGATTCGTGATCCCAATTGGAAGGCAGCCATGGACGCTGAAATGTCTGCCCTTCTCTCCAATCATACGTGGGATCTTGTTCCCCCTCCTCCAAAAGTCAACATTGTTGGCTGCCGTTGGTTATATCGCCATAAGTTCGATAGTCAGGGTCGCCTTGAGCGTTACAAGGGCCGTCTGGTGGCTCAAGGCTTTTCTCAAATGCCTGGTTTTGACTATGACGAAACTTTCAGCCCTGTTGTCAAACCAGTTACTGTCAGAATGGTCCTAAGCATTGCCCTCTCTCTAAACTGGCCGATTCATCAGCTTGATGTTAAAAATGCTTTCCTCAATGGCGAATTATCGGAGGAAGTCTATATGAAACAACCCCCTGGCTATGTTCATTCTTCCTTCCCACAGCATGTCTGTCGTCTTCGAAAAGCCCTCTACGGTCTCTAACAGGCTCCTCGTGCTTGGTTTCATCGCTTTGCTGTCTTCATTACTTCCCTCGGTTTCCATTCAAGTAAATCTGACAGCTCCCTCTTCGTTTACCATCACGGTCGTGACACAATCTATCTCCTACTCTATGTCGATGACATTATTCTGACGGCCTCCTCCCAATCTCTGGTCAACCATGTCATCTCTCGTCTTTCATCTGAGTTCAAAATGACTGATCTTGGTGCTCTCTCCTTCTTTCTAGGGGTCTCCGCCATACGCTCTTCTTCGGGTCTTTTTCTGTCTCAATCAGTTTTTGCCCAAGAAATCATCTCCCGTGCTGGCATGGATACTTGTCATCCCTGCTCATCACCAGCTGAGACTAAGTCCAAACTTCCCTCCTCTGGCAAACCAGTCGATGATCCGACTCTTTATCGTAGTCTTGCAGGTGCTTTGCAGTACCTCACGATAACTCGTCCGGAAATCGCATATGCTGTACAGCAAGTATGCCTGTATATGCATGATCCTCGCCAACCACATATGAATGCTCTCAAACGCATTCTTCGTTATGTGAAGGGTACTATCACTCATGGGCTTTTTCTCCGTCCATCTTCTGTAAATTGTTTGGTCTGTTACACTGATGTCGATTGGGCCGGCTGTCCTGAAACACGCCGGTCCACTTCTGGGTTCTGCATTTTCCTAGGTGACAATCTCGTTTCTTGGTCTTCTAAACGCCAACATGTCGTGTCCCGTTCTAGTGCGAAAGCTGAATATCGTGGTATTGCTAACGTTGTTGCCGAATCTGCCTGGCTTCGTAATCTTTTGATTGAGTTACATCTACCTCTTTCACGTGCCACAGTTGTTTTTTGTGATAATGTAAGTGCCATGTATCTAGCTAATAACCCAGTACAGCATCAACGAACCAAACATGTGGAAATTGACTTACACTTTGTAAGAGAACGTGTTGCTTTGGGGCAAGTGCGTGTGTCGCATGTGCCCTCCTCTCATCAGTTAGCAGATATATTTACTAAATGTCTTCCTACACAGCTGTTTTTACAATTTAAGTCCAGTCTTAGCATTAGTCCTCCTCCAGCTGCGACTGAGGGGGGTGTGTTAAATAATGTATAGTGTAGGGTCTCCTCTGTAAATATGTATTCTATATATTCTAATGAGATAAAGGCAATACCCCTCATTGAGGGTTTCCACACACTTTAGCAATCACGAGTACTTCATACAACTTAATAATACATAACCCTAACAATCATAAACACTAATTTTGATAAAGGAAATGAAAATTATACCTCAATTTGAAGCTTAATTTGTAGATGGGTTGCTTGACCTAACCCTAATTGTTCTTCCAGAGACCTCAATTGTCTTAAGTGTGCGTTTTGGTGTGTGTAGAAACTATTCCCCGTGAATGCAATATGCCAGTGATTATGATGAGTCTTGCAAATATAAAAGAACTAACAAATAGATTGACTGTCATGGTTTCAAAATTTTGACTTCAAACCATGAATCCAATAAACAGACTAAGTAATATCATACCTTTTTACGCATTTGGAGGAACTCACTGGACTTGAACTCAATGTTGACCCTTTGTACGTCTTCATCTCTCTCGGCCATCATTACAACAGATTGACGCGTTGTTGTAGCTCGAACAGCAAGGAGAACGTAAGCAATTCAGATGCCATTGAAAGAAGATTTGTGGCAGATGTTTGAAGAAGTGAATGTGGTCTTACGAGTGGTGTTGATGGCAAAAGTGGAAGAAGCAATTGTAACACCCCAATAATTAAAAAGATAATTAAATTTGTGAAACAATTATAATTGGGAACTTAAGTGCAATATTATGAGTTAATTACCAAATATTAGTGATAATTGCTATTATTGGGACTTGAATGATTAAAGAAAAATAAAATGTTGGGTTGTACTGAAATGACAAAAATAGGTAATGTACTTTGAAAGTAAATGATGATTAGTAATGACATAAAAAGTGATTAATGTGGTGTTTAAATATATTTAATATAATTATGTCAAAATAACTCTTTTGGGCATTTTATTAAATAAATGCAAGTTATAGCATTGTGGGTTGTATTTGTTAAATAAAAGATGTTTTAATGGAGGGACCTAGCGTGTGTGAGAGATAAGTTGGAGGGGCAAAGTGGCAAATGACCAAACTCTTTCCCCTTTTCCCTTTTCTTTGAACGTATGCAAACACACACACATTTGCACACACACTCATTCTTGCATCTAGAAAGAAATGAAGAGAAATAGTTAGGGTTCTTGCTAGATTGATCATCAAAGTGAAGATTAAAGCTCTAAAATCAGATTTTGGTATCATCTTGGAAGGTATAATAATCTCTTTTATTCTTTTCTTTCATTTCTTTTCCATTTCACCATTTTTGGAGGATGGGACCCTAAATGAGTTTTGTTGGACTGAGTTAGTAAATGACTCTAATATTAAGTATAGGTTAATGTTTATGGTTTATAATCATATTTGAGTCATAAATACGTGATTGATTGAGTTGAATTGGTGATTGGAGTGAAAACCCAAGTTGGAGCTCCATTTGAGCTCCAATGGTGTATAGAGGTTGGATTGCATCAAATACATGTTTTATATGATATATATGATTCAATATATATTGGTATGGAATTGAATGGATTTAAATAAAAACACATTTGGAGATTTGAAGAGATGATTTGGGTTTTAACCCATTTATGAACTCAAAAGTGTTTATATGAATCAATGAATGACCTTTTATGTTTTACATGTATTGAAAGGGTATAATATGGTCTAAAAATGTTATATTAATGATTCCAAGTATTGGTTGGGAATAAATACGAACAAAGACATAAAATGATGTTTTGTTTTTAAACCGCACACCAAGTGTTCGATGATATGTCTTGAATGTATTTTGGCTTAAAATTGGTGTGTGGATGACCAAAATGATTTGTAAACTCTTTGGTATAAATATGTTGTTGGTATGAGTTGAATTGAAATGCGTAATATGTGTCAAATTGAGAAATGAGACAAATATCATTGTGATTTTCGAGTTTTGGACAGCCTTGACATGTTCTCTTGTAAAATTAATATAAAATCACTCGAAGCTCCATTTTGGACGTGTCATACGTCATTGGAAAGCTAAGAGAGTGTACTTTAATATACAATAGTCATCTGAAGCTAAATTGGACGTTAAGAAGGTCAAAAATGCATGATGTTGCGGCTGACCTGCAGTTGGCGAAAATGTTGAATCAAACTTTATAAATTCATATAGAATTGGTTATAGATCCGTTTGGAATGATTCAAGTTGGATATGAAAGATAAAAGAGTTTACTTTATCTTACTTTAAAACATGTTAAGATAACTTAACCTATAACAAGGTTAAAAACCTATTTTTCATAGCTAGATATAAAGTAAAATACGTTTGGTCTTGATAATTTGATTGTTTTGTTTGGGATGATCATGCAACTTTTAATATGATATTATAGGTCATATGCTTGCATAATTGGGAATACTTTTGAAGTTCCAAAGTACTTGTGTGACTTGAACAATCCATGCTTCGATTTAAGGCTTAACTTTTATTGGCCAATATTCGGAACGTGTTGTGGAGGCCAAAATCATATAAGCCGATCACTGTGAGTTCTAGCATTAGTGTTACATAATGTGCATTGCATATTATTGATTACCTCGTTGAACATATTGTTGAACTAATCGTTGACATCTTGATAATAGTAACTTATGGTTCTCAATTCTTACATGTTAATTCGTTGGCCATATGTGAGACACCTTGAGCCTCACTATACTTGTTAATCTTTTATTTGACCTCATTTGGATATCCATGGAAATGTTTGGCTAGCTCTAAGCCTAAATTGAGCAACATGTTGGACTAGCTCTAAGACTAAATTGAGCAACATGTTGGACTAGCTCTAAGTCTAAATTTAGCAACACGTTGGACTAGCTCTAAGTCTCAATTGAGCAATATATTGGGTTAGCTCTAAGCCTAAATTGAGCAATATGTTGGGCTAGCTCTAAGCCTAAATTGAGCACTCAATCTTGTCGATAGTTGGACATACTTGTTGATTATAGTTGCATGCATGTATATTATGTATCCTTCTAATCTAGCAACTCACTCAACTTTGTGACCCTTTAGTTGTTAACCTTTCAAGAAAAAGGAATGGGTCACGCTGGACCACATTGATAGTGGATTGGACTTTGACTAACGACTCCATTGTTTTGGTATATGGTTTGACATGCTTGGGATTGGGATTTAGTGGACTTCCGTTATGACTCACACATGGGAATGGATATAGCTTCTATTCACGATCATAAATTTTGAATGTTTAGACATTGTAACCCTTGATCTTTGATCCATGATTCACCATCAATTTGCATATTGATGGGTAGTAAAGTGAGGAGGATCATATCGATGGCTGGTGTATATTGAAAATTTAAATTTGACCACAATTCCGCAAGTATTTATCTTTAATTATTGTAAATTATTCATGAAACATGTATATTAATTGGAAGGGTGTTTCAATTTGGTATCAAAGTCTGTGTTCATTGACTGAGTATAGTCGACGATACTAAACACTGAACGCTGTTCAGATGCTGGTATTGACCCACCTAGGCAACACTAGTAAAACAATTTTAAGATTGAATTCAGCCTGGGATGGGAATGTAGTGGGTAGATCGTAAGTCTATAATGTGGTATATAAGTACTCGTGTATATCTTTAATCCTCGTAATGTAGCTAATTAGGATAATGATGGATTGTGTTAAAATTTTTGATATATAAAGGACAAAACTCGTATTGTCTCCATTATTTGACTAACTTAATTGTGAAATCTTTTTGTGTAAGATAATGACATAATTGTCATATTTGGAGGAGTATAAAATATTTTCAAAGTATGAGAAGGCATGAACTGTATATAATTTCTTATGCCTAATTCATATAGATCTTGTGATCTAGAACTATGACCATGCGTGACATTGTAATGGTTTCAGAATTGAGAAGAATCGAATAATATGGAAACAAATGTTATAGACAAGTGGAGTCACATTTTAGGGATCTTGGTCTAGTACCTAAATGGTGAACGAAATGTTGACTTTCCAATAAGGAAAATGAGAAAACATAAAAGTCGATTACTTAATAATAAATGTGAGTTATGTGAGACTTTGGCATGTTAATATAAGTGGCTACCCCCATCATTGGTGGGTTGATCATGATAAACCTAAGTGTATTAACTACACAACAATATCGAAATGTCGGATAGAAGTGTAATGACACTTATATTTGAGCTATGAAATAGATGGTGATGTATGTTGTGGATGAACATACATGGATAAAATCATGGCATGAAAAGTGTTGTAATTAGTCTTGAGTACCTATGTGACTTATTTAAGTATGATAAATATGCATATGCTATAGGATGCAACTAAATATGAATCATTACAAGAACATTGACACGTTTAGTTGCCATGTGAACATTAGTAGTAGATTGTTGTTTGCTATATGCAAAATCACATCATAGAGATGTGACAACAATGAGATAATATTTGGCATGTTACTGCTAATTCTGAACATTTGGACTGTTAGTTGAGCATTTTGATGGCAACTCTATTTCTTGTATATATATGCTTTGTTTGCATTGACATGTTTTAACATGAACTATATGAACCAGTGAGTATGCTAATGTAATTTCAGCATACATGATTTACGACCTGAACATTGATTTGACCAGGCTACAGTTGCATCTGTTAATGGATTGATATAATTGTCGCTTTTTAGTTGAGGTTGATCATATTAGTTGTCATATGATCCTTGAATATGAGATGAATGCATGCTAAATTACCACTTTATGAAGGGATGATTAGTTAGGTAATGATGATAAATGCTTACATTTTAACTATGCTGATTTGGTAACAGTTGGTTTTGTTTTGATAATGTACGAGGGAAGTAAGTACGCTATGAGCACTAAATATTAATAGGTTTCATTACTTGGTTACTAATGATACTCCACATAGGAGAGAATTGATAATGAGATGACACATGATGAGAGATGTTATTATTATCATATTTTATTTTTAAAAAAATGTTGAAAATTCTTACTTTGTTAAATCATGATGACCTAAAAGTAGTTTTATCTTATCTGTATAAAGATGGATTAGCACATTTTGTATTGTATTTTAAGAAAAGTCGTATACTAAATTGAAACTTTATTGACACAAAGTAGTAGCCGGAGATTTGAGGTTCTCATAATTATATGGGTTAGAATAAAAGAGTAATTGTGATGTGATACATCCACATGTAATGGATTGAAGTTAAATTATGTATAAACAAAATTTTGCTATCGGAAAGTATTAGACAACTAAATAGACAATAAATAAAAAAAATCAAATACTCAAGTTGCAAAATATGGATGATTAGTATGAATTTGTCGAGTGCGTAAATTTCATTTAAACGCATCAGTTAACATCTTAGACCTGATGCTTACATAGTTATGTGAATGGATAATCTAAATATGAAATCGAAATATTAATCCTAATGGTAGGATACAGACCTGATAACATAGAAAAAGCTAGCAGTATTTTGGACAAACATGATAACATGTGTATATATAACAATGATGGTTGGTACATGTTAGTCTCTTAAAAGTGCAAAACTATCTGAAAGTGAAAGATAACCTTATCGAGTAATAGTAATTATGAAAATCTTAAGGGATATGTGGCTAATTGATATATGTAGCATTAGAAATGAACTATATCCCTTAGACACTCACATATTGCATTTCTATGATTCTTGAACATCATTCCAAGGTGCATATATATTGGGTAAACTTGATTTAACAGATTGTCTCATATGTGATGACTTTATTGGTTAAATAGTTAAGTTCATTTTGGATGATTTCTCTATGGTCATTTTATATGTCTTAGGTAATGACGTGGTTTGGTCTTGTCTTATGTGACAAGACAATTAATTATGTAGTATGGTCACAACCTTGGATAATGACTCAAGCTTATGAGGTATTTTATGGTCTTAATGTTGAGTAGGTAAAAATGTTTGCTTTTGAAATTGACACGATGAGGAGTCACTAATCTATGCACGTATGTTAGATTCTTTTATGCACTTACTGTAGAGAAACTGACATATTTTAATATCTCGAGGTAATGAGTATTAATTATATATTGTCGATCATGTTACTTAATGGGTTTTATTGGTGGAAATGACCAATATAGTTGACCGAGCCACCATGGGTGCTCATTTTAGTTGGTGAAAGATTATCAGCTCTGCGAACTTGTTAAAATCATATGAGTTCTATTAGTAAAACTTGTCTTTTAAAAGTCATAGTGACGTAACAATGTAATATGCTAAAATTTGACATGAACGAGGAAAGTGTAACTGGATTATCTGAATTATGTTATTATACAATGAGTAGTTTAGTGATAGGCATGTAAAACATATAACAGTTAGTGGATGAATATGTCTCTATATTGAAAACTTGAAATAGAATAATGTGAAATATCAAGTTGAGAATATCTTATAACATTGTAGAAAGTTAAAAACATATCAAAAGATGCATACTTGTAAAATCATCTACATTGATTAAATCTAAAATGTTGTATGGTTACTAATGGATATAAATGTATGTAGCTACCCATAATTGACTAGTGTGAATAAACATTTTGAAAACCCACGCATTGATGTCTCGATACACGACCGAGTATTGAATTGAAAGATCATTAAGTTGAGAAATAAAGGGATCGAGATGATGTTGGTTTATTGGAATTTGGAAACCTCATCGTAGGTCTTTAATGACTTGTGAAACGAAAGCCGAGATGAAGGCCAAATACCTGTTTGAGCCGAGTTGATTCCGTGGGCGGAATCCTTTTAAGTGGGGAGGAATTGTAACACCCCAATAATTAAAAAGGTAGTTAACTTTGTGTAACAATTATAATTGTGAACTTAAGTGCAATATTATGAGTTAATTACCAAATATTAGTGATGATTGCTATTATTGGGACTTGAATGATTAAAGAAAAATAAAATGTTGGGTTGTACTGAAATGACAAAAATAGGTAATGTACTTTGAAAGTAAATGATGATTAGTAATGACATAAAAAGTAATTAATGTGGTGTTTAAATATATTTAATATAATTATGTCAAAATAACTCTTTGGGCATTGAATTATTAAATAAATGCAAGTTATAACATTGTGGGTTGTATTTGTTAAATAAAAGATGTTTTAATGGAGGGACCTAGCGTGTGTGAGAGATAAGTTGGAGGGGCAAAGTGCTAAATGGCCAAACTCTTTCCCTTCTTCCCTTTTCTTTGAACGTATGCGAACACACACACATTTGCACATACACTCATTCTTGCATCTAGAAAGAAATGAAGAGAAATAGTTAGGGTTCTTGCTAGATTGATCATCAAAGTGAAGATTAAAGCTCCAAAATCAGATTTTGGTATCATCTTGGAAGGTATAATCATCTCTTTTATTCTTCTCTTTCATTTCTTTTTCATTTCACCATTTTTGGAGTATGGAACCCTAAATGGATATTGTTGGATTGAGTTAGTAAATGACTCTTTATTTTTGAACAACAGATGTTAGTGGTTAGTTGTTAGCACCATTGTTAGACACCTTGAGGGTGAAGACCAAACCCCACACCTCCACCTAAGAAGCAACGCCCTTGGTGAGGCTCGAACCCGAGACCTCAACCAAGGGGAACCCCTCCCACCTTTGGTGACTCTAATATCAAGTATAGGTTGATGTTTATGGTTTGTAATCATATTTGAGTCATAAATACGTGATTGATTGAGTTGAATTGGTGATTGGAGTGAAAACCCAAGTTGGAGCTCCATTTGAGATCCAATGGTGTAAAGAGGTTGGATTGCTTCAAATACATGTTTTATATGATATATATGATTCAATATATATTGGTATAGAATTGAATGGATTTAAATAAAAAACTCATTTGGAGATTTGAAGAGATGATTTGGGTTTTAACCCATTTATGAACTCAAAAGTGTTCATATGAATCAATGAATGACCTTTTTATGTTTTACATGTATTGAAAGGGTATAATATGTTCTAAAAATGTTATATTAATGATTCCAAAGTATTGGTTGGGAATAAGTACGAACAAAGGCATAAAATGATGTTTTGTTTTTAAACCGCACGCCAAGTGTTCGATGAAATGTCTTGAATGTATTTTGGCTTAAAATTGGTGCGCGGTAGACCAAAATGATTTGTAAACTCTTTGGTATAAATATGTTGTTGATATGAGTTGTATTGAAATGCGTAATATGTGTCAAATTGAGAAATGAGACAAATATCATTATGATTTTCGAGTTTTGGACAGCCTTGACACGCTGTCTTGTAAAATTCGTATAAAATCACTCGAAGCTCCATTTTGGACGTGCCATACGTCGTTGGAAAGCTAAGAGAGTGTAATTTAATATACAATAGTCATCTGAAGCTAAATTTGACGTTAAGCAGGTAAATAATGCATGATGTTGCGGCTGACCTGCAGTTGGCGTAAATGTTGAATCAAACATTATAAATTCATATAGAATTGGTTGTAGATCCGTTTGGAATGATTCAAGTTGGATATGAAATATAAAAGAGTCTACTTTATATTACTTTAAAACATGTTAAGATAACTTAATCTATAACATGGTTAAAAACCTATTTTTCACAGCTAGATATAAAGTAGAATAGGAGACGTTGGTCTTTATAATTTGATTGTTTTGTTTGGGATGATCATGCAACTTTTAATATGATATTATAGGTCATATGCTTGCATAATTGGGAATAATTTTGAAATTCCAAAGTACTTGTGTGACTTGAACAATCCATGCTTCGATTTAAGGCTAAACTAGTATTGACCTATATTCGGAACGTGTTGTGGAGGCCAAAATCATATAAGCCGATCATTGTGAGTTCTAGCAT